>VWYH01006358.1:447887-484140 GCA_013399365.1 Pampusana beccarii | reverse complement strand
AATGTGTGTCATCCCAAAAGGAACCAAAAGCATTTGAGTGGGCACTTGAATCAAATCTAAAATCTTCCACAAATACAGTAGCATCTCAAATACCAGCTTACAAGTAGACGCCTAAATGTAGGTTTCTAAATCTGCTTTGCAACTTGTCCACAATGGCAATTGTCTTGTTTTTATTATAAGGGAGAGCACACGGAACAGGTGTGTTAAATTTGAGGATATGACATTTAATTTCTCTATAATGCATAGTGTTTGTGTTACTTTTGTGCAGTTATCAGCTAGCAAGAATGAATTGAAAACAGAGCATGAGCTGACATTGCAAGAAATTATCTAAAGGACAAATTGATAGTAGTATAAAAAATAAAAAATAATCAAAGTTGTTAACAAAAAAAAAACTCTCTTGCAGAATAAACATTCCTTGTAATGCTATAGAAATTGAGATACTGTTGTTTAAATATCCACAGTTACAAGAAACATTAAACATAGAGACCTTCTCAATTATTTTACATTCAGCTTCTCAATTACTTTGCCTTGAATTTCCTNAAAAAAAAAACTCTCTTGCAGAATAAACATTCCTTGTAATGCTATAGGAATTGAGATACTGTTGTTTAAATATCCACAGCTACAAGAAACATTAAACATAGAGACCTTCTCAATTATTTTACATTCAGCTTCTCAATTACTTTGCCTTGAATTTCCTATTTGTAGCTCATAGCATGTGTGCTTAAGAATTTCTTGTATCTGTTGGTTTAAAAGCAAAAATATTTGTTTCCTTCTATTTTAAATAAACAGAATATAAAATTAATCAATTCGTATTTTAAATTTGTTGTGTATTTGGAAATATTTTGGAATATGAATTTTTTTATTCATTACACTTGACAGTCTCCACTTCATACGCACCACAAAAGCATAAGTATAGTAAGTACCTGCAGCTGTTTTGTAGCAGATGGCTATAGTCAGTATCTGATTTTTTGTTTACTGCTACAGAGTGCACAGCACTTGATTCAATGGCCCAACCTAAAAAAAAAAAAAAAAATGTAAAAGAAAACAACCACAACCCCTGACCACTTCAGAAGGCATAATTTTTCTTTTCTCGCCTTTTGCCTTATAATTGCCACACAGCTTCATCATACTATTTCCACAGCTTGGTTATGATTTTTTGAGTTTGGTATTTTTCAAGACCTTTGCTTGATAGTTTTTGAATTAGCATTGTATGCACCTGCTGCAGACATTCTGCCTCTGTAGGAAACTCACGTTGATAGTCTTAAAACTTCATTTCACAGCTTCAAGAAACTTACAAACATTTCAGTTTTGTTTGGAGAAGAGCTGGGAATCAGGAAGGTAATAATCAGGTGAGATTTCTCCAAGCACACTACAAGCCTAAAAAGTATCCACTTCATCTGAAACCCCAGAAAATGAGACAAATTAGTCCAAGGTACCTTAGGCAACTTCTAGTCCATTCCTCTTGGAAGTAAGGAGGGACTCAGAGTTATGAGAGAGTGCTCTACGGGTTTCTTATACTATAGTATCTAGTCCCCTGCTGATCAGTAACAATGTTTGAAGCAGTTCAGAGCAATCCTGTCCTCATAATTTTTTTTCTTCCCCAATGACATTTGATACACAGCGGCCTATAGAAGTGCATATATGTATGCACACATATGCAAGTCACTAAGACTCTTTAACTGGAAAATAAATAATCCTTCCATTAGACTGTATTTATTTATTTCTAGCTTCATACTGACCCTGAAGCCATAGAGAAGTATCTTTTCACTAAAGATCCTTTACTGTTCTTTACACAGGTTTAGTAGGCTCTTCATGGGGAAAACTGTTCAGGTCCCGCACTTTGAATTTCTAAAGCTTTGCTTATGGTAAGTAACTTCTGCACTGCACTGAAGAAGGAACTATTGGAGGCTTTGCATCCAGGAGTCATACCAGGTACAAGGTGAAAACTACTTCTGAAAAACTAAGTTCTGCCTCTGCAAATTTTAGGGCCTTTGTAAGGGTAAAGTCAGTATATCCCAAGGGGACATATTAGTGAATTCTTCATGGATCTCTGATTAACATATAGCTTCTGTTAATCAGAGTTTAGTTAATCAGATGGCCACTTGATTCTAGAATAATTCATTCTAGTATAAATTGAGAATTATCTCAGAAGTGTCTTAGAAGTATCTCAGAAACCACTCATACTTTGCAGGCTGATTGGTAGATACATTACAGCTTGTTCTAATGCAATCTGAGCTAGTGTGACTGTCATGAGAAAGGACAACAAAGGGAGAAACTCCAAATGAAAATTCTGCAGATAGTCTGCAGCATACAGAAGTAGAAGGTCTGATAAACACAGAATTAGCAGTGGAAGAAAATCATAAAAGTGAGGAAGTCATAAGATCTATAAACCATACTAAATAAAATCCCAGGTGAAATGCTTGCTTTAATACCACTTTTCCCATGCAGACTATTAAATAGAATAATATCTTGATAGCTGGAACCCAAGGTATCTTAATTCTCTCTCTCTAGTTTCCATGGCATCTTTTATAGTCATTTTGAAGTTGTTTGGAGAATTGAATTATTCTTATTCCTCCCCACACCCATCCAGCAGATGAACTAACCAAACATATGGAGAAATCAAGATCAGGACTCCATTATGAAAGCTGCTGTAACATCATTTGGGAAGAGCCTCTTCAAAAGACAGTTGTCATATTATTACTTGGGAAAACTTGGCCCTGCTTTGAGTGGGGTTTTGGAGAAGATGGCCTCCAGAGGTCCCTTCCAAGTAAACAGTCCCATGAATCTCTGATTCTAGAGCCTGTCTTATTTTTCAAGAGTTTGTGGCTTAGTTTAAGACAGATCACAGCAGCCCATCCTGGAAAGAAAGTAAGGATCAGAGAAAAACAAGACAAACTATGAGGCTACTGTATCATGCAATGGCCCTCACACACAAATCAGGAAGAATGGTTACAAAGAGAGGGAGCTATAAGACTAATTTGTCCAACTGGAAAATTATGTCAATAACTGTGTCCCCTGCTTAATTTGCGGCTGTGCGTAGCTGAAAGAGGGGCAGACTTCAGCGCAACATCTTGTGACAGCTCTACTGAAAGCTGTCAGGCTTGTTACTTAACTGATAAATCCACCTGTACGCAAGACTACTGCTTCCAAATATGTAAGTACCCTGGCAGACATCACTGCACTGGCTGTCCTTGATATAGATTTGTAGTGTGTTCTTTATTGTTGAGGGGGTTAGAAACCGAGCACGGTAAAGGGAAAATTTCCCTTCTCTTCATAACTTTCTTTTATCCTTGATCAAAGGTAGACATTTAAAAAATCCTTCAGACCCAGAAAGTAAGGCCTAAGCTTAGGTCTTAATCTGCCTTTGAAATTTCAAAACATGGTGAATGTAGTATAAATATTTTTTCTTGGAAGTACCTATTGTAGTTAGGTTGTTCTAATGCAAAGGGCATCGTTTACTATCTTGCACAACAACAATAAACCACATTGATCTGCTTGCATTGTATCACCCCATCACTGTCAAGTTAAGAGTACACCGAATAATTTCATTCTGTAGGAAAAGACTGTTATTTGAACATGCTTCTCTGAAATTGTTATGGGTGCTTGAGTGATAACTGATTGGATGACCTACCTACACTCTAATAAGGAACAGAATATAGAAAGTAATACAGCATATTAAATTGAGGATATAAATCTCTTTCTATTACTACTGTCTTCCACAACACTAATGGAAAGTTCAGCTTTTTATGGCAGCTTAAATAAGAACTGGAAAATGATGAAGCAGGCTGGATTAATTGAATGCCCAGGAGACATCACTGTTGCTGGTCTGCCTCTTTTGTTGGTCTCCTGCACTCACCCTACAGTACATCTGTACATTTACCCTCCATTTAAATTGCATATTTGTGGCATATTGGGTTTACAGATATTTTGCTTTGTTTGATGAGACTAATCTTCTGCAAATCACAGGGGCCATTCTTGTGTTGACTTTACGTGTTTGTGCATAAAACTTGAAACTTCTAGTTAGGACACATACCCAGTGTGTAACTACAACAAATCAGCAGTGTCAGAACAAAAGCCTTGTTGCTAAAAAGAAAAAAAAAATGTGCTGGCTCTGTGACCAGTACAAAAGTGTGTCTCAAACATTTCCCTTAACCTCAGATGCATGAACTCTTTTCAAACCTTAATGGTTTTGGTTTTATCCTCCAGAGTCTCCAACTTGATGTGCATAAAAATTAAGTCAGCTCTAGGAAGAAAAACTCATCGTGTGAAGTTTAAAAGAAACAACTATAGCTGATGTTGACAGTTTACTATTTCATAGAAGTCTTGAAGACCTGGTTTTGTTTCAGAGTGAATTTTGCTTTGGTAATAAGAGAAGTTTTTGTTGGCATAATAAACCCTTTTGTTGAAGTATATCGACTTAGGGTTTAACACCAACAGTCAAGATAGAAGTTAGTTGCTATTCAGTACCTTTAATTGCAAGATACAGTTCAAATACTTCAGGACAAGGTAAAGCAAATAACACCTGTCACCAGTAATTATAGCCAGTTTTCACCACCCTGCCTTGGAGGCACTGAGCTGCTGCTTTCTTAAGAGGTCACAAAAGATAAATGAGCAAAAAGGATATCACACTTCTAAAACACCTGAAGAACACTTCGCTTTGAGACTTTTCTTTATCCTCAAATATTGCTTGTTATTGACGTTTGACGTTGTTTAGACCCCAGCATAGCATTTAATTTCTCTTCTTTTGTTGTTAGGCATTCCAAGAAATCTCCACAACATTTACTTTTGCTTACTACGTAATAATCACAAGGTCTGAGGAAAGGAATGAGTTGGCAGTTGTGCTTTTTTTTAGGTTTGTCTTGTTTTAACAAACTCCTGGAAACACTTAGTAGGCAAAGTACACCTTCGTAAGCAAAATGTGCAAGAGAAAAATAAACAGAAAGCTCAATAAAAGTGAAATGGTCAAAGGGAGACGGTGGTTGCTTCTAAAATTCACAGATACCTTTTTTTCTCCTGTGCAGCATGTGTGGAAAACATAAACAAGTAAATGGAAGAAGAAAATTCAGTTGAGGCTGTTTCTTAACTGAGCTCTAATGGACCCTCTTTGAGACCCATCATACCAGAGAAATTCATATGTAGTCTGATTTGCATCTGTGCTTTGAGTTGGCTCACAGGTGTTCACCTTTGCTATCCAGCAATAACAGGCAGGTTTTAGGACTGGCATGTGATCTAACTCCTCCTCTCATCTCTTCTAAGCAACACAGCCCAGAGCCTCAAAAATGACAGTGCTGATAACTAACTGTGAAACTGCATTTCCCTTACATATCTGCACTTAAGACGTACTATTTTTAAGCTTTCCTCACAAAGTTTCTAAGACGTATAGGTGAGTTGAATAGTTAAGAGTAGAAGATAGCATAAATCAAAAAATGTCTCTGCTAGACAGTCCCTGCTATCACCACCAACTTTAGCTGCTTTCTAGTGCTTACAAATTGTCACTGACAGAAGTAAGGTGAATGTGTGGTTTCAATGCAGTCTCTAGTGAACGAGCAAGTATATCACAAAATTCCCATTTACCATGTATTTGTAATTTTCGTGCATATGTGCGTTCATGTGCACATGCAGTACTGTAACCAGTTCTCTGAAATGGATTGAGCTGGAATATGTTCAGAGTGTTGAGAGATGAGATACTGCAAAGATGAGCAGAGCTTACATTGCCATTGAAGCTCCTCTGTGCCTAAAGAGAAGGCTTTTGTTTGGCTGCTGAACTTCATTCAGTGACCACAAACTATGTGAACTGCCTGGAATGACTGGCACCTTCCTATGAGGTTCTTCACTGACTTCATTCAGATCGCTCAAGTAAGTTATGGTCTGCTAGGATAGGCTCTAAACTGCTGCTGTATATTAAAAGGAATCCTAATTTTTGTTTTGGTTAATACTTATTCTCCTGAGCCATCTCTTCCTCAAACTTTCATTGCCCCCTCCAGCTCAGCTGTAGTCAGACAGGAGTTCATTACAAGCCAGTTCAATGGACACTTGTTTTCCTCCTGACTGGTCTCCAGAGGGAACTCCTCATGAAACCTGCATATGCTAGCATGTGTGAACTTAACTGGAGATATCTACAGCTTCGGAATCAAAGTGTGCTCTTTTTGTATGTACAGTTAATATTTTGTCAGAAAGGAACTCATTTCAGTCAGTTAAATAATCCCTATGAAAGTCTTTTTGCCACAAATGTGAGTCAAATGTTCAGAAGAATTGCTGGCCTCAAATTCATTTAATAAATGTAGGACTAGACTTACAGTGATTTGGGGTTGTGGAGCTCATCAGATTAATAAGTAAATATACATATGTACGTATGTATGAATATAATCTTATATATCATATGCGTATATTCTTCTGATTTTATCAAACTTTCCCATGAAAAGAAAAAAAAAAAAAAGAAAAAAAAAGGAGGATTATCTGGAGACAAATGACCAGGGAAGAACATACATGCAAGTGTGGGGAGAAAGGGTATGTCTGGGTACCTTCATAGGCATTTCAATTGAGTCATTTTGGGAAAGGTGCAGATGATCAGATGCTTACATGCCAAGCATGAAGTATTCCAGTGAATCAGTTTATTAAAACAGTATCATTCAAATGGATTGTAAAGGGAAATGATAATGTGCTTTAACATCAGTGGACAATCAGCAGTCATAGTTCCCTGATACGTCTGAAGAGCCCAAGTGTTGAATGCCATGAATAGTTTTCTTTTAATTAAAAATTGATCACAGAAATGGAGATATAAGCCAGAAGTTCAGGAAGTAAGATGTCTGCAAGAATTCTGAGGGCATGTCTTCATCACAAATAAATGAAGGTGCCGAAGGTGCTAACCCAAAATCCCTGTAGTAGTAAAAGTAGAATGTGTTTTAGATAGTGCTAAGGATGTATTATAATGCTTCTGCCAATTCTCTGCTTAGATAAAGGTTAGCAGATCCATTATTTTTTCAGTGAGTAAAAACATTATATTAAAAAGACAACTTTCACCTTCAATAATATGTATCATAAACATGTTTTTGAGACCTAGAAGTATCTTACATCCCTTCCATTTTCCTGACTTTTTATGTTGATACAATCATGCATAAATTGTCAATATCTGGACAAATATCAGATTAAGAGAAAAAAGAAATCCCTGAAATTTAAAAAAAAAAAGGGGGGGGGGGGGTGCAGATTTAAGATGGCAAGCTAGTCCAGGATTACATCTTAGTTCCTGTGTATCAGTTTTTACACCCTGTAAGTTTCTGTCATCAGCTTAGCTGTGTGAGACTCCTCAGCACCCACAGCAGGGTAAAAACTCATGGCGGTGGTGGTAGCAATATATTGAATGTGAGCAGCGGACAGACATGAACAAACCTAAGCTGATGTCTTCATCACTGGTTTGGTTATGCCAAGTGTTTGGTCAGCAGAGCCCCTGGCGTATGTGCAGAGCATGGCAGCAGAAACTGTTTTTCTGCCATCACGGCCTCACTGCTCCTCTGAACAACATAAACTAACTCTGACAAAGACTCTCCTCTATAAACCATAGATGTCTCTGCATAAGTTATTTTTCTGACATAATAATGTCAGTAAGGGGTGAGATTTTTTTCACACCCTCAGCTATGAAAGCTCTACTGATAAAAAAATTTGAGTGTAATTTAGACTAAGACTGTAAGACTAAGAAATCAACATTAAAATGCCTAAGAACTCTCTCTCCTGTGTGTCTGTGTGGAGGAAAGGCTGAGATGGCAGGAGCAGGATTTGTGAGCCACAGAAGGATAACGTCAGGATGAGTTTGATGTGGGGCTGTAAAATTAAGTGTTCATGTTACCCTCGTTCAAAAATGATGTTAAGGAGTTTGGAGAGAACTAAGTAGTGTTTGGGGACAGTAGTGATGTGGTTATCAAGATGTCGCTTTCTGTACAGTGATACACTGGAAATTGTCCACGCAATGGAGGCAATTTTCCTTTGCTTTCTATAAAATGCTACTGGACTTGTTGCCATTGCTCTCAGTCAAATATCAGTGACAGTGCTCTGTAATATAAACTTAATTTATTATGAATAATGTCAGGAGTGATAATGTTTCATACCTTTCCCTTCTCAGCTACCAAAAACGTGCTGCTCTAATGGATACATAATAGAGGCTGATGGTATGCGTTATATACCATGCATACAGGCACATACATACTTACATCACAGAATCACGGAATCACAGAATGTTAGGGATATATGTCACTACATTATATATAGTTTGTGTAAACATATACAAATATATATATATATAAAAATGTTTTACCTAACCCATGTCTTGAGATGCTAAATTTTAGTTGATTATTTAGACTTATTTAGTAAACTATAAAATGCAATTTTACTGGAAAATCCCTGATATTCCACTCCCTCCTGTGACAGATTCTGAGGCCATAAGAGATACTAAGGTCTGATCCACAAACTATGTGCATGTCAGTGAAATGTTTGTCTATCATTACCATTATATCATCATACAGAGATATACAGTCTTGTACCAGTGTATTCAAGATAGTACAATTTCTTTATGAAGGCAAGGCGTTAGTTCAGGACAGCTTCTTCTCATCTAACTGTTACATTTAATTTTAAACCTATAAAATATCTCTGGAATAATTCAAGCAAAGTTCAAGCACTTTGCCCTCGTTGTTTGCAATTATAGTTCATAGTTAATTGTAATATATGAAAGCATTTCTTTATTCATAGCATTCATTCCAATTTCAACTCTCTACTGTGTTTGCTTTTGCCTTCAAGTGCCTCCTCTTAGCTATTTATATTTATTTAATTTGGCATAACTGCTTTATCTGCCATTCATGTATACTTTATTACTCCAACTAGGTAACTGAACTTATGAATTTGAACTTATTACATGGGTAGTAAGTAGCAGAGATTTTCTGGATTTAATGTTTTTTTCTTCAAATGCTTTCTTCTGGACTGCATATTTATTGCCTAAGTAGTTGTTATCTTCATTGCTATTCTCTTAAGAGTCTTCTGCCACTACTGGCAAAGGTTCATTTACACACAGATCTGGCTTCTGATCCCTGTTCTCTAAGCAATCCTCGTTTCAAACAGTGCCCTGTTGTATAGTAGGCATTTTTACTACTTCTTTTTGAACACCCCAGTCAGACCATGTAACTAGGGCTTCTCCACTTGCTGTTCATCCCTTTGGTTCAATGTCTCTATTGCTGGCTACAGAGAGAAATACATGTTTTTCAAAAGTGAAAAATGAATGTTCTTTCTCCAAAATACTCTAATACTTAGGGTACTGTGTTGGGTGTGAAAGAAGAGACTGAGACTCCTCCATCAAAAGCTGTCACTCAAAAGGTGGGAAATTACAATCTGTCGCTGGGGTTATTTCAGACACTTACTGTCACGGGCAGGCCTAATTCTCTAGAGCATGAATGGTACTTAATATACACCTCTGACTTGGGATACTGAATCCTCTGCTGGGTGTGTGGGAGGTCTTTCCTCAGCTGGAGGAGTTCCAGCATCCTCCGAGGGAGGCTCCCTTGTCTCTCCCCGGCCTGTAGATGAAAGCCTAAATATTGAACCTCCGAGGTCTGAATCATCTCCTAGTGACAGATTCCTCATGCCTGTGTCTGGTTAGATAAATGAATCTCACCTTTGGCTGCTAGAATATACTATATAGTGTCAAATAATGAGACTTTGCTGTAGCATTCATCCAGTTAAATTATTACATTGTTGTCAAGAAATTATTGCCTTTCAGGAAAAATACACAGCGTTGAATACAATACCCAGACACTTTGGGTAACATTTTTGTTTTACTGTACCAACTTTCCTTACATTTCTTTCATGTTGTATCCCTAGATTAAAATACGTGACTTTGTGGGGTTTTTTGGTTCTCCTCTATAATTAGCGTAGTAGTTTAAATGATACTGCTTTTACTATTAATATATAATTATTTACTGAAATGTTATTCAAAACTATTTATATTAGCAGACAGTGCTTGGACAGCTCAGACCTTCTTCGGGGTTTTATAGGTTCTTTCTTTTTACTAGGTTTATCAATGATTTTAATATCAATAAAATCTCAGGTGCACCTAACATTAAGTTGCTGTGTCCTGCATTCCAGGACCAGTTTTGAAGTTACTGAAGAAGGAAAGAAGGGTTGAGTTAGTCTTTTCAGAACCTGGAGACAAGAAGAATAGGGAAAGGCTGTCCTCAGATCAGGGGCTGCTGGCGTTTGAAGACTGTGCACATTGCTGCTACAGGTCTTAAGCACATGAGCACGAAGGGCGTACATTATATATTGCTAATCCCCTGAAACAGAGCTTAACAGGAGGGTCCTCCTGAAGAGCTTCTGACATGTAAGACTTCGTAATTTGTATTTGGACAGTGCAGCACAGTACAATGCCAGCCACAGGCTGCATCTCAGCTAGTTCTGAAACTGGAGGCACCCTCATGCTATGCCTGTACCTGCCAGGGGGTGCCTTAGTGTGCTCGTGTTGCTTCTAAGGTCCAACAGAACATAAATCTGCAATTGTAGTATGTTACTGCACTGTGCAGCCACATTGCATCATTTAGAACTAGCTGAGGTGTTTCTAACAGACTGTGATATTACTTCTTGTAGGCACGTCCTTAAAGCCCTAAGAGCTTGGACTGAAATCGATTCATCTGAGGCACTTGACGCCTCTATTGACTACAATGACAACATTATGCTGTAGTGGTTATGGTATTGCTGAATGCAATTTCTTCCTAGAAAGCAGAAATGGCAGTTCTATGGATGGAGATGGCTCTTCAGTTCCCAAAGGACCATGTGCCACATTTAGATGAATCTTCAAAATCAAGGACTGTCAGTGCAAGAGTGGTTTCCAGACTCTGCAACAAGGATTTGAACAACAAAGCTCAGGTAATAGCTTTCCTATTACAGAGATCAGGCACATTTTCAAATCCATTTCAGTAATATCTCAAGAATGCGTAGATTGTTTCGTCTTTTTCATGTGCTTGTAGCTCTGAGATATCCATCCTATCAACATCTTTTCTGTTTCATAAACTTTATAGTTTTATTAGACTCAGTTATCTATCTGTTCTGGCCAGTTACAATCTCAATATTGCAAGAATATTTTTATTCTTTTCTTCTAATTGCAGTTTTCTGGTTGGTATTGTTACAATCTCTGTATATGGGACAGTCAATATTGTCTTGCATTGCAACAATAAAATTTCAGATAGTTCACTTTCAATACTCTCAGGCATAATTTGTTATAACAATTACTTTAACAAATGTAATCAGTTTCTAGAGTTACTGTGGGGTTTTTATTTATTTTCACCCTCACGGACTATTGTTCTTCTTCTATTAGTACTGGAAACATATTTCATAGCTTTTAGCTCCAACAGCTAGAATTTCTACATATAATCTAATAATGTAATACCGATGATCATGTAATATATTTTTGTATGAATAATCTCAGACAATAAATAGCCTAGAGGCTACTAAAACCTTTATAAAGGTTTCCCAGTTGTTCCTTAGAATGCCATGCAGTCCTATTTTTTAAATTAAGGTTTTTCAGGAAGCTGAATCTTTTTTTTGTCATGTCTAAACATCAACAACTACTACCATTTCAGACTAGGTGAAATGTTTGTTCAGAATAGGCAGACAGAATGGTGAGAAGGTAGAGGATATATAGCAGACCTGCACCTCTGGAGTGACAACAAGCTGGGCAGCCTGGATTATAAAAATGGATCCAGAAACCTATCTTTAAGCACCTGAATCAGTCCCTAGTTGATGTTTTCTCATGCATATAAAACATTTTAATAACTCTAGTTTCCAAACAAGATTTAAAAGTTTAAATCTCTTACAACATCATACACTCAAAAGCATTACAATAGAAGATATTTTATGGGCATTTTTAATGCATTTAACACTTATTTTTCCTACATATTTTGTTCAAATATGCAGGTCAACATGTAGTAGGGTCTTATGTGAATATATATGCTAACCACTTCATGGAAAAACATGCACAGACAATTTCTGCAGGAAAAAAAAATTACACATCTGAAAGGACACAAAACTGAGGATTCTTTGAAAATTAGAGATAAAAATAATGTATCAAACATAGTAACCATCTAGGTCTGTGCAATTGCACTTGTACCAGGGCAACTGAGGATAAAGTCTTTCCTGTGAATATTAGCTGGAAAGTGATATGGTTTTAATAATTATAACCACATTTTTCCATCAACTAAAAGGAAGCCTCCAGAAAAAACAAACAAAAAATCTTTTTTTGCCTTTGCTGGTATAAAATTACATCTCTCAACTCCATCTCAAGTCCATCTCGACTCCAACAAGAAGAAGTTAATTGCTACAGTAAATTCAGTATTTGATCTTGGTGTCCCAATACTGCACTGAATTAAACTTACGGGTCACTTAGCACTTCTGAAATGAACACCATTTATACGTGCAACAATGATCTGTAGCTAAACTCTTCCATGATCTCTCTTATGTGTCTTACAAAAAGGTTCAGGAGAGTAACTAACACTCTTCACTACAGCAAAAAGAGTTATTAACCAACATTAAAACAAACACAGGGAAACAACTCTAAATTAATAGGTTTATAAATGTAAAGATTTGCAGTGTGAGGATCGGTAAAGTTTAGCAGCCATCTGAAAAATTACTGTAAAAACATTGCAGTATTTTTACATTCCTTACAGCGAAGGTGAACTTTGTGTATCTTGTCTTAGGTAGATAGACAAGCGCTTCCAACCTAAACATTTCAACACAGAGATAAACCTCAGTTTGAATTTGTCATCTGATTTGATAACATTATCTCAGCTGCTTTTTGAATGTTTCTTACCCCTCTCGTTAGCCACATGGGATTTATGATAATTTTGAACCAACCTGTAGGTATAACAGTAGCTATAATGAATGTATCAGAGAGCTGAACTTCTGACTTAACATGTTTAATTTCTATTACAGAGTTCAATTTTTCAAGATTGTTTGATAAAATCATAGCATTTTTAATCTACTGATTTTTCCTGAGTTCTTTGCTTGGCTCTTCTTTGAGATTTCATAGAACAAGGGCAGGTGGTACCTACTGACCACTTACTGGTGATACGTGACCTTCCTGTGCTTTGATGCTACCCTGACTCCATTGCCCCTTACAGGAATATCCTCTATCATTTCATTAATGGCGTTATTGGGAAAGGCCAATGTTGGCACCACGCGCCTGAGTTTGCCCAGGGGCTCTAGAGCACCCCTCCTTCCTGGAGGTCAGGCTGCCTGTGCTCAGTGCCAGTGTTGATGTGGCACAGCCACCTAACTTTGCAACAAGCCACTGGAAGAACAGCTTAGATGGCAGAAGGAACTCATGGAGGCCTTGCAGGAGGCCTCTGCCCCATTGCTCTGAAGGTGCGCTTGTGATCAAACCCACAGCCCTGGCCCTTGTCTGAGCTATGCTGTAGATATGACCATGCTTGACCTGATCCCAACCTGCTGACTCAGCTTCTTGTCCACACCTCAGACTTGACTGTCTATTGCAGACGCGCCCAGTGATCACAAGACTCTTGGTTGTCCGTGGTGACCATCAGCGGTCCTGCTCTGCTCTTCTTGCTCACATATTGCAGAGAGGTGCCCTTCCCAGCAAGAGTGCTCTACTCTGTCCACTTTGTTGTTGCCTTCATCACTATGTGGGGGTAGTGGAGACAGCGTTGTTCAGCAGGAACCACTGCTGCTGCTGACCTTCCTCAAACAGGGCAACACAGGCTGGATCAGGACTCCACTCCTAGAGCAGAGGGGCTCCTCAGCTGGAGGTTGGATACAGGCACAACAGCAACATGGCATGGGCAAAGAGCAAGGGCAAGGGCTTAAATGCAGCTCCTGAGTAAAGAAACTAGAGGTCCCTGGCAGGCTACTTGGCAGGTAGCTTATTCACTGTCCAAAGCTGGGGACTACCTTCTCCGGCCATAATGGTTTACCAGAGCTACTACTCTTTCTTTTAACCCTTTATTGAAGATTTGTGCTTGTTTTCTCAGTTCAGGATTAAAAATCAGTTATTATTGTTAATATGAAGTTGTCATCCACTGGCACTCAAAAAACATTCTGAATTACAAATTAAGTTTAAACCCAGCTCTGTTAGTTCTCCTTTTGCCCTAAGTCTTCTCAATTTATGTACTCAGGCTTTTCTATCTAATGATTTCGTGATTTCATGTTTCTTTGCCTCTTTTTAATTAAAAACTCACATTCTCAGGTAGTAATAGAGAAGTTAGGACATAAGAAAAGAAAATAATTTATTTTGTGACGTCTGGTGACTCTGAGCAATATTTTCATCGACTCTCATCTGAGTGAAGGCTGTTGGTACGGTCAGTTCAGAAAAATCCCTTACCCAGTTCTACAATGCTTCCCCATGACCTCTATGTCATATTGTTAACATAATGAACGAAAACCTGAGAAACCTTCCAATTTTTTCTATGAAGTACTTGACTCTCCTACACACTGGCATTCAGCTCACACAATGGTTGGTTTTGCAAGTGATTCCTTATGTCTCTGCAATGCATTCTGAAGCCAAATCAGTTGAGTAGGCCACACTCACGTAGATCAACTGATGATGTTGGTACAAAGCAACCTGGTTTTGCTTTCAACCTCACCTCATATGTGGAGTGGTAGTAGCTCTGCCAGCCAACACAAATGTCTTGAAAAGGAGTGTAAAACTGACAGGTTTTGCAACAAAGGTTGCCTTAAAAATGTCCTTCTGTAAGCAAAAAAAAGATACACACAGAAATGAGACGTTAAATAGCTTCAATTACATTTCCTCAAGCATACAATGTATCAGTTTTATCTCCCTAGAGCAGTATAAAAAGAAAGCATAAAATGTTTTTAAAACTCAGACAAATACTGTAGATATAATTACTTGACTTCGCAAACACTATTATTATCCATTATGAACATGTCAACCAGAACAAAACATTCACCCCTCCTTTTTATTTCTTCTTTTACAATAAATGCTCACATACAACATGAAAGTTCATGTTTTCCTAATTGTGTTTTTATGAGCAAATAAATAGTTAAACTTTTACTTAATCATGAAGAACTAGGAAAATTAATAGGGAAAACAGCATGTTTCCCACAGCCTCTGGAATCTTCTCCCTTATTCTAAAAAAGTCTGGCAAAACCAAGAGCAGCTTTGCTCACTCATATTGTATTTTTACCAGTTACACTAATCCGGCATCCTGAACTGTATTGGGAGATCTTGCTTCAGATGCTCAGGCCACACAGGGGACTTGGAATTCCACACCAATTCCACCGTGACTGGACTGAGAGGAGATCTGAGGAGCTTCTCATTATGATCCACTGGTGCAAAAGTTTTCTGCAATGCCTTTGTGGCCTGTGGCTTCATGAACCTGCTACCATTTTTTCACTCCTTCATTCAGACCAAGGTTAATCTGCCTATCTGGTATTGAATACCAGAAATTCATGCCATGTAGCAAGTCTCAAAGGACCAATAATTGAGATTTACTGCTGAAAACAGACAGACAAGTCAGTAACTGAAATCCTAAAAAGTAAAGACTTACATATTCATCTGTGCATGTTACAAGGATGAAAATACTGTGCCGTAATTTAAAATATTTAGATTGCCATCTATTCTTTCAATTAGTTTTTATCACTGCAATCCTCCCAAGCAATACCAAATTTCCACACACTGTTCCAGACTGTTGAATTTCCTGACTGGGGTGTTCTGTTTTTTGGGTTTGTTTTCATTTTTTTAAATGAGAAATAGGAGTCTCCTAGCAGGCTGCCCATGTACCTTTTCCTGAGCTGCAGAAAGTATTCCAGCAATTTTTTTTCTTTCTTTTTCTTTTTCTTTTTTTTTTTTTTTTTTTTTTTTTTTTTTTTTCTTTTTCTTTTTCCTTTTTCTTTTTCTTTTCCTTTTCCTTATTTTATTTTTTTTTTCTTCTTCTTCTTCTTCTCTTTAATCTTTATGTTTGGGTTTATTTATTAGGAGAGTGGGGTGGCTGGGGGGCAGTGGTAGGTTGATTGGTTGTTTGGGTTTTTTGTGTGTTGAATGACCCAAAATAGCTAAATATCAGGGTTACTTATTAAATACTTTCACTTTCCTTTACAGGAGAATTTTCCATTTTCTAAAGGACTGTTTTATACTGTATTTTAAACTTTTTTTTGGGGGGGTAGAAATTACCTAAAAGCAATATAATATTAATGTGGAAGTACAACTGAGAAATTATCAGAGTATTTATTTCATATAATTAATGCCTGAGTTCTTTTTTCTTTTTTTTCTCCTAACTCTGTAGATCCATGTAAGATATCGCTTTCCAGATCTGTGATTTCCAGGGTGCTGTGACAGAAATGATCAAGTGTTTCTGACTTGAGACATCTCATCTTTGAGTTGTACTTTCCCTTTGCATGTGGACATGCTCACATTTCTGTATGCTGTTCCCCACATGTTTTGTACCATCTTTCCAAGACCAAATCGAGGAGGACAGTGTATCAGCTTTGGCAGCTTTTACAGCTTTCCTAACTTGTATTTTCTTTCTTCCTCCCTCCAAGTTTACTCCTGATAACTTTATAGTTGATTTTTCAGTCAGGAAATGTCATGATGCCTTTCCACAATATTTTTCCAGGATACTAGTTATTCTTTTGAATGTGAAAGAACCCTGAAATTTCTGTGAATGAATACCCTTAGCTTCTCCATGTCGCATCACTAAACTCCTAAAGTCATTGAAATCTGACCACTTCAAACCAAGAACATTTTTTACAGAACTCCTTTTTTTAAAGTATAATTAATGCAAATTGAATGATTTAAGGTTATTTTCTGTTAAATTCTTACAAGGATATCCAGATGAGTACAAACTTAGCACCACTTCTTGTTGATTCATAATGACTTAGCGAAGAAATCTGCCAGCTGTCATGAATCTGAATAGCCAAGGCTATTCAGTGCTAATACCATTATTAGTCACATTTGTTCTCCAACACAGTATTTAAGAAGTTAAATACTGCTGTAATGATACTTCTCCCAGTTTGCCATCTGTTGAATGACGATTGGTCTTTATACCACACTTACAGCAAAATTGATATTGAAGTCTTCTCTGGTGATTAAAAAATTACTGTTTCTTGAGACACCAGCTACACAGTTTCACAAATGTGTCTTCAGAAAGATAAGAGTGAAAGAACAGCCTAAAACCTTTAAGAAGATTGTAAACAAATTCAAGAGTACAGCATAAAATGCAACTCGGGAAATGCCAGTGAAAAAAAGCTAAAATACTCAGCCAAAAAGAAAAAAAAAAAAAAAAAAAAAAAAAAAAAAAAAAAAAAAAAAAAAAAAAAAAAAAGAGGAAAAAAGAAACTGAGTAGGATTATTCAAAAGTCTGATCATTGAGAACTAGGAATCCAGTTCTTATAACAGCAAGTTGAGCACTTTAGCTGAAATATGTCAGAAAAAAAAAGAGAGACAGTCAGCTTTGTAAAGTAACTAAGAGACATCGAGGCATTTCAGGAAGTATTTTAAGGATGATCTGCAGTTGTATTTTCTTGCCCTAAGGTCTCTTTTGTAATGTTTTCCTTAACATAATGATATTTCTTAGTTTTCATCCCTGTCAGGCACAGAGCAATTTGGGGGAGATCTGGCAATGATAACCGGGTAAATGAAGAATGGTGGCTGGCTAAGTAGTAAATCCATTCACCAGTAGAGGACTGACACACCACTCAAGAGTCTTTTCCTAATTCAGTTTTTCGTGTGCTTGCAGGCTTACATGAGGAAGGGCTGTTCTAGAGACCTGGCACATCTGCATCCAGCTGCAAAGGCTCATTTTGGGATGGCACCTTCCAAATATTTAAATTGTGGAGGGATTTTAGTGGTGTTGTAACAGACAAAAAGAGCATCAAAATTACTTTTGTGTGCATGACTGTCACATTGGTCATCATATCCAGATCTGACTCAAAGAACTCCTAAAATGAACCAGTAAAATCTCTTTCATTGGTTTTTTTTTTTAATGTTTTGTCCCCAGAAAATTTTCCACTATCCAGACATTGCATACATTGATGTTTTCTATGGCAAGTAGGACTCCTACAACAGAGTGTCTGATAACAGGCAAAGAAATATTTAACAGAAGCATCAGTTGGAATGGGTGATAAAAGAACATCCGTATTTTCCAGAGCTAAATCTTTCAAGATCAAAATTCTTCAAGCAAGCTAACTTATCTTCTAAAAATGCATAAAACATAAGCCTGTACTTATTACAGGACTCAACCTCTGTGTCAGACATAGATTTCCTAACCTGCTGTGATAAAGCAATTACCTAAAGTTTTGAAGTCAGCTATAAGAGAACATATTTAAGGATTCCATAGTCTGGTGGAGACATCTGGCTGGAAGACAGAAATTAGTGCAATTTTATCACACTATGCTAAGATACATTCCAGCCAGCATCCTCAACGAGGCACCTGATGCTTTTTAAGGCTGAAAGTATATTTTAGAAAACAGAATGTCTGTAAATACAGTGGACGTTTAGGCTGTAAAAATAAATGAAACTATCCACTTCTTTTGAATTTGTTAAACCGTCTTACATTAGGCAACAAAGCCACCAAGATGAACAGTTTAGTAGAAGGTAAATATTATTTTTTTCTTTTATCTGTAATTGTTTTGTCCTCCATATTTATTAAAAGCAGACTGAACTCTATTAATTACATAGGCAAAAATCCTCACGAAGTATTGAATGATTCCATAGGTGGAATACATCATTCTGGAGGACCTCTCCCTTTGCATCACTTATGAAGGTAAGCATTCATACACAGCTTAAAATAAAAGCATAATTTTCAGCAGGTTAAAACTTGAGTGAGACTGATCGCACCATTATTGATTAAACTGATATTTGTAAATGTTCCTTTTACATTTCCATTAACCTTTTTCAAGATGCTTAAAACAATATATCTTGATTTCTTTATTTCAAATAAAAGTCAGTCAATTTCTGCCATCTTTAAAGGTAATTTTCAGTTTAAACAGTAACTCTCTTATTTATTAAAGATAAATTCCAAAATCCAGAGGTAATAGAAACAAAATCAACAAACAAATAATGCACCTTCCCCCCCACCCAAGCCCAAAATTATATTTCAGGAGACCAAGTTAATACCCATTTTCTTAACCTGCAAGTACACTCATATGGGAAACTCAAAGGTTTTCCTATGTTCATGAACATAGACATGAACAGTTCTGTCGGAGTAAATGTGAGGGAATGATGAGATTAGAAGATATAACCTGCTAGATTTCCTCTTTACCTTCAGATTTTAAATCTTGAGTCCTCAGCATAATCTTAAAATTACATCCTTTTAACATTCACTTTCCATGTATTTTTAACTTGACCCATTTTTTTCTATCATGAGTGACTCATAAAGTAAATGTTACTATTTTTTCCACTGAATTATCTAACCTGTTTCCATTCTAAAGCTTCTACTGACACTCAGTGATTGTGACAGGACTGTAGTAGACCCTTCAAAGAGATTATTTCCTTTGGGTGATTACACCTTCAGAAGTAGAATACCTAAATCTTTACTTTTTAATTTAGTGATTAACCTTAGGCATTTAGATAGCAGGCTTTTTAAAGGTTAATTCAAAGTTCTGGAGTTTGTTCTGTTTCCAACACACAATAAATTACTCAGTCATGAAGTTTTGACAAGTTTTATGGATTTTTTTAAGGCAAAAAAATCTATTAATTTAATTAAATATAACAGTATTCATAAGGTGCTTGTTTAAAAACAATATGTGGTGTGGTATGGTATGCCAGCTAGGAGATATTGGTATATAGTAAGCGTGGTTCATTCTTTCTGATAAATTATGTAACGAACTTCTCTACAGGAACTTCACCTCTTTTTCCTTAAGCTCCATTTCTGTGGTCTTTGCTGGCACAGACTGCAGCTGATGCGCAATTAGCTGTTCACTTAGGGCACCTTTGAACTTACCACCTTGCTGTCTTAACAGGACTTAAACAATAGAATAATAAAAAACTGTCAGGTTCTTCATGCTGTTAACAACAGTGGTAGTAACAAGAGAGGAGCACAGACCAACAACTGTGAAAGAATCCCTGTTTTCAGAAGTGACCGTTTTGACATTGAACGGACTTGACTTCTGAAGAGTGCTATGGATATTTAAAATTAATCACTTCTGAAAATCTATGCCTTATTATGAAGAGGCTAATGTGCTTCCTTGAAATTAAAATTTTTAGCTCTCCATTCCTTTAATTTTTAACTGTTTGCGTATACTGTGACCTCTGTTACTCCCTGTGATTCAGATGATATTGCCAGGCTGAAAAATACAAGTAATCTAATATAATTTGACCTTTTAAAAGCAACATTCATTTTTAGATTAAGAAGAGGTAGGTATTTTTATCAATTGTAGAGGCAGCATGTTATAAACTTCTGACCTTTTGTAACAAGATTGTATTCCTCTGTTTACTGGAAATATCAGAAATAAAGAACAGTTGTAAGGTACTTAGGGGCTAGAGAACTAGCATCTGGTTTGAACTAAAACTATAGGTTTTGACTCCCTGGTAATTTCTAATGAGAAACAGTATCTAAACACTCTGTATTGACACTGTGGTTAATCATTTATATTTTCACTTCACCTGGCATCTAAGTTCTGTGTGTCTGTTTGCATTTCTGTAAAGTATGGAAGCAGTAAAAAGACAAAAATCTTCTCTTAGTTAATTTTTATATATGACCAAAAAAAAAAAAAAAAAGGACACCAGCTAAAGAAGATGGAGAAAGAGCTGAAATGCTGAAACAAAGACGATTTAGTAATACAAGCTTGCTTACATGATTAGGTGATCTTACTGTATGAAAATCCTTTTGCCAATATAAGAGAGAAAGGGTCGTGATGGCCACGACAGCTAACTGAAAATTTCCAGCATACACTAATTCTTTTTTTCCCTTAAACATTTAGGGCTTTTTTTTCTCCTTGACTTCAATAACATTAAATGATACTCTCCAACAAAGAGTGTCCTTTTGTCCAGTGACAAATGAATATGTACAGTGGTGATACGAGAGACTGTTACTGTCTATGTGGAGGTAATATCTCACAGAATAAGAGGTGAAAATAGAAAAGCTCAAATACGTCAAGACTGGAATCAGGGGAAGGTTTTGGACGAGTCTCTTGTGTATTTTACTGTGTGTTGGCTTTTGTTAAAAGGCAAGTCATCAGGAAGTTATCTCAATAGCGCTAACAAAGTCCGGTCTCTCGTATAATTGATTGAGAAAAAGGCAGGATCCCGCTTTGAATCTTCCTCTGGAAGAACGGAACTTTATGGACTAAATTAGCAGCTGAGAAGCCTTTGTCTCTCTTCATTGACTGTTAAAGAAGAAATGAAGATCAGTCTCTCTAAGCACAAATTAGTCCTTAAGAAGACCTTTCACTTAATTGAATCATGCCTCTGGATGATGTCACATTGCAGGATGGTTCTTCAATGGTTCAAAGGCAGCCCCGTGTGAGAGCTGGCCCTAGAGACAGAGCAGCAAAGGCAGGGGATACAGGGAACAGTTGGCAAGCTGTATCATGGAAAAACACAGGATATTTGAGAGTAAGGAGAACAACAGGGTTCTTTGGAACACAGGACTCATTTAGAAACGCAAGAATTTTCTTGCTTCAGATTGTCAAGCCTTTCTGAAATGTTATTGCAGCTGTATAGAGAGAAGCAGGACTGTCAATATATTTTTTTTCTAAATATTGTATGGAAGAAATACACAGTTTCTTCTTCAAATGGATCCAATCAAATGTAAATTAACTGCACAGGCATATGGCCAATATTTTCAAGATAGCTGATAATCGTAAATTTGCGTTCAATAAGATTTTATGAACTTGGAGCTGTGTGGAGGTGCGTTTTGTTTTCCTGCATGTTTGAAAAGTTTAAAAAGCTCTGCTTTGGAGGTTGTTTTCTTCCAGAAGAGCTTGTATCAGAGGCATTTCTAGTCAGGGATAAAGATATTTGGAAATGAACTGAACTGAACATTCACTGAGTTGCACAGAGGTGAAAACTGCTTTCAGATGGCACTCTATTCTGCATTCATACAGGGGTAAAGAGTTGATGTCTATAACCAGTTTCCTTAATCATCTGTGTCTCTGAGATAGATACAAAGCTTTTTATGCATATTTTTCTCTGTTAGTACATCCCGTCAAGACACTCACTGATGCCTTACTTCCAGAAAACAGGCATTTCATTACTAGAAAAGTCACTTGCATAGAATTGTCCATGTTTGGTTAATCAGTGCTACTGTAGGCAAGCTTTGAAGTAAAACAAATACATGAGATCGTTGTACCCATGATTCACCAATCAAAATATCCTGTGGAGCTGTATAATTACTGGCAAAATTTGAAAAGTTTCGCTTGCCAAACAGATATCCAGCTGTGACTCCCTGCTGCCCAGCGGTGAGCGTCTCTTTCTGACTGGGAACAGGGTTGCATGTTGGCATCCTGAAGTGCTTCTAGTGCTCTTTTCTGCTCTTTTCCTTTTTATATACTTTTGATATTAATTATCTAACAAAAGACTGAGTAAATCACATTTCAGTCTTAAAATGAGTAAAGGATATAACTAATCGTGCTAAAACTTGAGCACAATAACTTCATTAGGGTGGGACTTTTTATAGTATGTGGTTCTTTATGTTCCTCAAACATCACTAATTTGCTCGTAGTAGGATGTTTGTACCTCCACCAGTGGCAAACTAGAAAACGATTATATGAAGATGAGGGTGTGGCTGGAATTCAAAACCAGACATAGGTTTGTTCTAAAACTGTTCTTTAAATGGTGTGTGTGTGTTATTTAGCCCAAGAGTAAACAAATTTCAAGTGAAAATTTCAGTTATTAGTAATGTGTATACGTACAGCAATATTGTGAACTTTCGCTATTAATGTTTCAATTTGACTAGAGTTGATCAGTTAATCCAAGTGTGTAACCGTGGATCATAGAATCATCATCTCGTTTTGGTTGGAAAATATCTTTAACACCATCGAGTCCAACTGTTAACCCAGCACTGCTGAGTCCACCTCTAAAACGTGTTCCTAAGAACCTCATCTCCGTGCCTTTTAAACACCAGTTTTAAAACTGAGAAGCCTTGCATATCAAAAAATAGTCCTCCTCTGGAGAGCTAATGCTCATTATTAACTGATTAACTAAGATAGATTCATTGAAATTTGGCACAATGACATTTTCTGAGTTTATTTATGGACATTGATTCATTTACCTACTTCAAACCTTTAATGACCATTCGAATAAAGGAAGTAATTTTTAGACTATGAGAAGGAAAACAGTGGTCTGAATTCCCATTTCCCTGTTACAGAAGATACTGAAATCTGGATATGTTTGCATGAGTGCAACTGGGAAAAGAAATAAGACAATAAGATTAGAAATCATGTATGTAGAAAGGAGAAATATAATGTGATATTTGATTCTTGGCTATTTTATCAGATGTATCCCTAAGCCAAAACAAGAGGGGTGACAACGACCATATTAAAGGTAGTAGTCCATCCCATTTGTAAATTCATCTGTTAATATTTGTATTACAGACAATCACTTTCTTTCTAAATCTTAAATGTTTTATAATACGTCTTTAATGAACTTTAGAAAGACTGTATATCAAAACTCTTTCTGGACCATCTTGTCTTTTCACAGCAGCCACAAGCCACTTTTTAAGAATTTATGAGCACAAAAAAATCATAAAGATAACAAAGCTTGAACAGATCTCTGTGGAGATGAGCATAAGTTAGGCTAATGCAACAAACACTACATTGAACTAAGTGCAAATTCAAGTGGTCACATGTTGGAAACACTTGGAAATACACACAAGAATTACTTCAGTCGTATTTCAATTTCTACTGAACTACCCTTGATAATGGCAGAAATACTCCCTTTGGTATTACTGTAGGGTACGAATTCTCATTCAATTGGAGTCAAAATAATCAGGACTATTGCTGACATGAAGATAAAACATTCGCAAGCAGCCATTCACATGCAAGTCAAGAAATTGTGTTCTTATAAGGGAACACAATAATGGCACGAATATCTCTGTTCACATCTTCAAGCCACTATTCACCTCATCCTAATACAAACGTCAAAACCAGGTGAAGTGAATTTGTTCTCAAAGTGTCAAGCTTGGGCTTAGACATCCAAAATTAGGAAACATGTTTCTCATCCTATGTGATGTTCTTTTTAAGTGGCTTCTGTTGCTGAGTATCTATGAACAGGGAAGCTTCCCTCAGTAGTGAAATATTTTGTCCGCATGGGTAGGATACATCTCACTTAACTTTAGACAACTACAATTGAACTAATTTGCAATGCTCCCTTTAGCATTAATAGAGATAAATAGCCATCTTGAATCAGACCCATTGTCTACGAAGACAGTCTGGGTCTGGACAACTAATCAAATGCAGACATCCTAATTGACTTATTTGAATCCTAAAATACATTGCTAATTCTAGATACGATGTTTTCAGTGACAACCAAACATATCTCTCTTTTTCCCTTATCTCTCCCTTCACAATTCTTATTCCTCACTATATTATGAAGATACTTTGCAGTCCTATTAAGAGTGATTAAAGACTAGTTTAAGTAGATAATCAATGTCTGCTAAGACAGATCACCTTATTAAAGAGAAATTTAATTTTAGCCTTCTCCAAAAACTGGGTTATATTATATAATAAAAACTTAGGGCAGTTCATCAAGGGCAGTTCATCTGAAAGAAATGTATCAGATCAAGCAAGAGCACAAAGAACTACATACAAACAGTTAAAGTAAAAGTAAAAACCACAAATGTAGGGGTAATTTATATCTTAACAGAGGCTGAGCAGGACTAGGTTTTATTAGTCTCTCACATAACCTTGCATAACCTTAAATGACCTCTTGGCTCTGCATTTAAATTATCCAGAAAGAAAGAACATCTATTTCATTATGAGAGGGATTTTTTTTTTCTTTTTTGTTATGTAAATGATAAGGCCTGTGCTGAGAAATAATCAGTTACTTCAGTTGTCTGCTTAAATTCAAAGTATTTTCTTCCTTTCTGACTAATGGTGGGTCCACTTTTCTTCCTTTTTTATTACTTCATATATCATCTGATCTATTTCCTTAATGACAACAAACTGATGGGATGTTTTGCCACCTCTTATGTACAGATGGCTCCAGAAGAAAACTTCTTAATGATCCCTAATCTGTATTTAAAAAGAACACACGAAATGATGGATAAGCATCGGTGCCCCATTAACCTGGACGAAATCTGTCGTTTTCTTTGCTTGCAATCCTTGTGGGCATTAATAACACTACCAAGTGAGATCTTGAGCAGATAAAAGGTGTCTCTAGGTGCTAGCATGAAAAGTATAGCTGCCCAGACAGCATCCTCCTTGATCCTAATGTCCAAAAGAATTTGATCACAGAGGATGCACCAGAAAGTCAACTCCTACCTGCTCAGCTGGGGGTCACTGACAGGTCTTTCTCTGCTCTGACCATTGAGCCCTCTTCAAAGTTTGAAAACTTCTGCACAGAGAAGAGACAAGATCCATGCAATGAAGGCAGGAGGCAAGATTATCTTTACCAGAAGTCTTTAAACTAGGCTCAGTGGGGATGGAGGCCCCAAAACCCCCAGAGAAATAGCAAAACAAGGATGAGGCAAAGCTTACTGGAGACAGCATGATGGAAAAGGGTCTCACACTCCCCTTGAGAGGGCAAGGTGGCTTCAAACTCATCTCAAGTGCCAGTAGCCTGTGAAATAAACAAAAGAAATCAGAAGCCTGTAAACAGTTGCTGAGTTCTGATACTACTGGGATGAGAGAGAGGTGGCAGGATAGCACCATCACCTGGATTGTGGCAATAAATAGACATAGACAGGCTCTTACATGAACATCGGTGGAAAAGACATGCAGTATGGACTGCTCCAGACACAAAGGAGTAACTACGGAGCATGGACATCTGCTATGGAGCAGCCTATTGAGAACTTGTTGTTCAGAATCAGAGAAGACCCTGTTCCGGGTTCGACTGGGAAGGAGTTAACTTCCTCCGTAGTAGCCCTCATAGTGCTGTGCTTTGTATTTTTAACTAGAATAGCATTGATAAAACACGGATATGTAGGTGAAAAAATGCAATACTTCCCATGTGTTCTTCTGTCTACACTGTTTGGGTGCATGTACCTTAGTGATTTAGCTCAGAGTAAAAGTCTCTTTTGAAGAAAACACCTTTTTGACTTTTCTTGCTGCATGTTCAGAGCACTTACACGCACCTCAATGTGCAGATACTCATTTCCTTCGTATGTAATAAAGTCAGAATGTGTGCGTTTCTGTGACATGTAGATAGAAGTACTGCTGACACAGACACATGAAATGGATTGTATCAGTGTACAGGTCCACCAGCACTGTCTGATGGCACAGGACTTTTTTGCTGTTCCACAGGACCTGAGATTTTCAAAAGGCCAGAAAAGAGATTAGACTTTTGGCATGTTTTGGCATTTTGTGTGAGATAAGGCATTGTAGACATTTATTACAGCTGCTTTCTCTCGTATTTTTTTGAATTTGCTATTGCTCCGCATTCAGTACTGCCAAAATGCATTTGCCCAAATTCTGATCTCCTGTGTACCTCAAAGCCTTGCAACTTCTATATCTGCATTTAGATGTGGCAGCATAAGAAAATAAAATCGGAAGAGGTATCTCTGTGGTGCCACTGAGACACCATCTGAGATTCTCACGCTTGTAAATCTTTGCAAAGAGAGAGTGTTCAGAGGTAGTGGGAGAAGGGAACACAGCTTACGAGGCAGGATGCCAAAAATGCTAAACAACTGACTGCCATAGATTACCTGCAAACTGATGTTGCATAAAATTTAGAAATAATAAGGCTGTTTTTCTGGAGAGAATTGATGGCATACATGACTTAAAACTGTAGTCCACAAGTTCCCCACAGATTTTGGCATAGATCACCACAGCCTCTGATACTTTTTAATGAACTAAGGTGAAGTTACAAAAAAGCACCTTTTTGTCTCTGACTTTGTATAATCTGTTATCCTAGAACATAGGTAGAAACTTTTAAAGGGTGAGAGGTGGAAGAGAAACATTTTTTGTACTTGGCTGCTCTTTCTATAACTTATTTCTATAGGGAAATGTGTGGTACCTGTGCTTCTGTCTGCAGAACTACCACTTATACACAGATTTCCATGATAGAGAGCTCTGTGAACTGGTGGACCCCTTTTCTTTCAATCCCATGCACAGCTGGGACAGAAACTTTTCTTTTGTAAGCTTAATGCTTGGACTGACAACATCTTTTTTGAATCATGCCAGAGTCGCGGAATAATGTTGCCAAATATGCACTAGAACACCAGGGCACCTGCTTCTCCCCCTCTCCCTGTCCCCGATATCTGCCTAATCTATCCCTTTATGCCTGTATACTTTGGTTATGTTGTTACCGAGAAGCAGACAGTGTCTGCTTTTAGTAGGCAGAGGATGGGAGAGGTGGAAAAGACTCAATGTCTACAACAACCAGGCACACAGAATTTCTCACAAAGTTACCAAAAGGAAATATTTGAACACATTTTACTATAATTTATGAGGCAAAGCATGCTGAGCAATAGACAACTGTGGTCTGTTGTCCAACAACAGGATAAAATAGAGGCAGATGGCAACACATTAACTAACGTGTTTATTCCAAGGCAGCCAGTGCCAGCTGCACTCACCAAAACTTCCCAGTTTCAACTCCCTTCTCCTTCATTGCCACATGCCACCTAGCGACTTAATGCTGAATCACAGCTGACGAGCTATTAGTAGTGACTGGGAATTACAGCACTGCACGGGGAGAGTCTTGTTTGGGAATGTTCAGGGACGTAATACTGGCCGCGGAAACAGCTAAAGGCACAGCATGAAGCAAAGCTTGAATTCTGAGTGCAATTTCTCTTGCAGACCTCCAAGGACAAAGAAGCAAGGCAAAAAAATCATTTGTATTTGAATGATCAAAATTCTGTCTTCGATTATTTGTTCACATGAAACTAAAATACTAAAAGAGAGATCAGGTCAGTTTGATGTTAAAATTAAAAAAAGAAAAAAAGTAAGACAGTATGTTTGTAAAAGATCAAGCAATAAATTCAGTTAATGTATAAAAATAACAAACATTCCCTTCTTCTGTCTTAGAGTTCTTAAACATTTTATTTTACTTTCTTACTTATCTCTGCATATTTTCAACTCTTTAGAAGTCATTATTTTACTCATATGGGCTCTAGGTTTTCATATTTTTGTTTTCTAAGTGAACACAGAAAATGGAAGATAGCTCCTCTTACAGAGATGTTTTGGTTTTTGAATGCAGCATTACATTTCTTACGCAGACTAGTGAGAGTATATTTGTCTCAGAAATTAGACAACTGTAAGTCATTATTTTATCAGCTTTACTAGCGACAGCAGCCCTAGAAACTCACTAAATGATGTGATTATGATAAGTTTAAAATCAAAACTTTTGTGCTCGAGTAGGCACTTTAAAGAAGAAAAAAAATGGTGATTTCTGAGAATTCTTCCTGCTTAGGAAACTAAAAATCAAAAGAAAGAAACTAAACAAAACTATGGGGTACTCATGATGCTTATCAAAATACTGTGTCTGCTTTCTCTCAAGTGTATTTTGATTGAACACTGTCTGAGAGGTTCTTCATTACACAGACAGTCCAGACATTAGAGATTCAGCAGGACTTTATGTAATGCAGATCAGAAAGCATTTGATGGCAACTTAATATTTGAAATGTAATGAATAATTCACTATGTGGATCCAGAACATCATTCTCTAACTTGCTACGTTAATAAAATTAAACTGCAAAGAAGCATCATCTCAAAACAAAACAGGATACCAGACTAAATCAAAATTACATTTATCATAGAAGACTGCTAAAAGATCTTGTAAGTGAATACTGCAATGTATTCTCCTTTGAGGGAGGGTTGCTGTGTGACTGGTAACATAATAATTATGCCATGTTTGCCTGTAGTATTTTTTTCAACTGATAACTCTTGACCTGTTTCCCCAGAAGAAACTTCCCTTATCTACATTGGGGAAGCTGAAGTCAAAAGAAAAAAGAATCTGTAAATGATTTATCTGTTGCCTTATTCACCTGCAGCTGTACAATATTCAACACAGCTTGTCTTTCAACAAGATTTAGGAATTGAAATCTGAAATATATTTCCTGCTCTGTGGATTATTTTTTTTTAGGTTCATACATAGCATGACTCCACAGTTTTAATGGTACAAGGTATTCCCTTGCCCAGTGGTTGAATGCTTACAGAGATTTCAGGCTGCATTCAATGAGCAACAGTATCTATAGTTTTCTCCTGTACCAAGATCAAGTGTGAGTGCATTTGAGAATTTGATTGCTTGGTCTGTTTGTACTGGATAGGACCAACAAAAATTTGTTTTATTATAGTATTTAAGATCCAGTCTTCCTCACTTATGAAGTCTGAGATTCACAGGCCTAAGTCAGACATGCAATTCTGAGATTAACTGAAAAAGTCTCAAATGCCTTACCCCTACTCTGTCTTTTGTTGAATACTGATGAAAACAAACTTAGACTGGTGCTACAGACCTGGGCTTGTGCTTCATCAGTATTCAACAAAAGACAGAGTAGGGGTAAGGCAGTTTTGGTTAGGCTTAGGCATTGATAGCAAACATTCAAAATGCTCTTTTAATTCAGGGACTAAGTATTCTTCTATGACTGTTGGTTCTCCTTCAGCCTCTCATGGAGATCAGCCTTGATAAATGGGAGGATGGGAGTGATTCATTTTTCGTAATGCTGTACACTATAGCTGACCTCAGTCTCTCCTGAGAGTTCCCAGACTCTGCTGAATTTATTGGTAAAACCTATGGCTCATAACTGACATTCTGAAATAATTTTTACTGCAATTTAAATATGTTATATGTATGTATCTCAGTGAAGTGATATCAGAGAGGGTAATGAGTGCAACATACACTGTGTTGCCAAGGCAATCTGCCTTTGAAAGGCCATGTGTTCATTTCAGTGTTTGAAAACCATCTGTTTCACAGGGGAAGAAGGGAGCGCACAGTGTAATACACCATAGGCTGTCAGAGCTGTATTCACTAGACAGGGACAATGCCAGTCAAATTTTAATGGTGACTTGTTCTGGTTGAAGCCAGACTGAACAACGTCCTGCTGTTTCTTTGCAGGTGTGGCAGTTTGGAGAAATTCTCTTAGGGTTTGACAGAGTAACTGAGTTGTGAACAATGTCTTCCAGAAGTAAAGAGAAAGGGAGAGAAAGAGAGAAGGAGGAGGAAGAGACAGGCTTTGTGGTTTAATGATCAACTCTGGCAGGAAAGTAGGATACTGAGCTGGAGGATATTTACCTAAACATTGGAGAGTTTTTCCAAATGGTAAAGAAACTGTGGCAACTGTTGTCTGGGATAGGTTATTTTTTTGTTCATGACAGTAGCAGTTTGCTGCTCTGAATCTTCTGTGCATTTCCTGTGCATGATGTCTCACATCCACAGAGGGATGAATGATAATAATCCCTGTGGTAGTGTGAAAGTGTATGTTAAAGCTATCAAATAATCACTATGTTGGCCTAACAGGGTTTCAGACCTCTTTACAAATGGGTAGTAGGTTAATAGCCTGATTCAGGTCACCTCTGTTCTCCTGAGTCCTAAAGAAGAACTGCACGTTGTCCACATTGCAAAGCAAAAGAGGCCAGGGAGCAAAATCAGGCACTGGCCCCTGATAATCTGTCCTAGCTAGATTTTTCCAAGATTAAACCTGAGCTGGGCAAAAGATATCATCAATTCCCAAAAGCATAAGGACAAGACTACATCAGGATTGCTTTCCTCTACCCTCCACATCCTCCAACATAATCCAGGGACATCTCGCAGTCTCAAACACACCTGAAGACCCTTGTCCCTTCCCCAAGGCATGCAACTTACACCCTTAGTTTCACATTAAGACACCATTCTGGTGAGCTGCATCACAGCCCTACATTATTTCAGACACTCCTAATGGAAACAGAAGTGGAAGCAGTGCAGACTGTATGTGTAGACCGCACATATAGACTGTAAAACCATAACTTATAGAACAGTCTAGTCTCCCCTTTCATAACACTACCCATGTCTGGAGCATTTAAAACAAATGAACATGCCATCATGCTACACTTCAGGAAAGTGAGCTTGCTTGAGCTATGTTGCAGTTAAGTGGTGGAAGTGGAGGAGCCTTAACTACTCCTTACTCTCTGGTAGGCTAAAACTGGCAGGCACAAAACATGTCCACACTAAGCGTAACACAGCCAAGCAGAACAAAAGGCACAAGTGACCCTGCCGGTCACCAAGTGAGCAGCGTCAGAGCAGTGTGAGGAAGGCACATCCTGAAGATCTAAACTTTATTCAGCCAGCAAGCTTGGAGCTAAGGAATAATTCACTCTACCGCTACTGACCTGCTATGTACAACCTGTATATGGAACATCACCAGGCTGCGTGCTAAAGAAAGAACAAATTGAAAATGCAGGTTGTGTACGATCTGAAGAGTATTAAATTAACTTCTAACCTAACTCATTATTAATAATTAATGTTATATCACTACTATGCATCATTCTGCATACACATTAGTAATCTATACTAAACAAAATCAATACTATAAATCAGTTAAGAACTTTAAGTGAAATCAGCATAACTCAATCATGACTGTGTTGTGTTTTTTAAAAAAAAAATGCAGTAGTTTAATGCAGTTCAGCCAGAGGAAATTGAACAGTGAAAAGTAAGCAGAGAAACAGTCTATTAACTATGCATTTACAACCTATGGTGCTTACTGTATCCAAATACAGTAGATTTCAAAGTGCAGTCAAGAGCTTATACAAATGAACAAGTCATTGTGGTGCAACAGATTCACACATCTCAGCTGATTTGTGGCAGCTGCTCTTAGCTTGTGGTAAAGTAATTTGAGCTAGCTTAGCCTTCTTTCATTAACTTCTTACCCTGTGGGAACTTTTTCATGTGTTTAAACTTTCTGGCTGACACCTAACTTTCAGATTAACGCACAATACTGAAAAATTACAGCCAGACTGGTATGAAAGCCTATCCAAATTTGGAAATATGCACATCATTTTAACCGACATTGATGGAAGAAGACTTCACAGGATCACACAATTTTCTTTGTATCTGAAAAATATAATCAAGCCTAATGACAAAGTGAAACATCCAAAAAGAAAGTGGACAAAATCCAGATGCATATGCTACACATATTTTACCAAGCTAAGGGATGGCTTAGTAAGAGCAGCATTCTCTAACACTGTTAAAACTCCTTCATCTTAGGAAGCTGTCTTCAAGGACATATCAACTCCTAATCATTGTCTGGCTGACTGATCTATTGAGAACCCTTTCCTTCTGATCCTTCCATAGACTTTTGTCCAAAATGACTGAAAACAATAATAATAATAATGTTAAAATAGTTAGATAAGAATATTCTTAATCTTAGGAAAGGGAGAAAAAAAATGTTTTTTCCAAATGAACCTAATACTTCTAGTTTTATATGTATTAAATGTTTTATAAATATTTCTTTTCTTTAATACACTCTCAAAGTAACAGTTATTTCTGGCTCAGCTTATCCCATTTTCACAGATGATTTACCTATTTTTTTGAGTTCTACCCCTTTTATCTGTTACATGGAAGAAATATAAACTATTTCTTCTGAGTTCCATTAAAGCTCTTTATTCACAGATCTGCTCCTCTGTTCTTCATGGTGCAACCAGCTTTGGAAGGGTTGAAAGCAGAAATGTACATGGTAAGAGAAAATATCCAACTTTGAAGAATGAGATGGGTGTGCATACAGGTCTTCATTTTATGAATATGGATGGGAGATGTGGATGGAGAAGTATTATTCTCTCCTGACTATAGACATCAAAAATGTTAATTAAGGCTGCCATAATCCATTTTTGTTGATGGCAGAGAGAAAGAGATCTCCAAAGAACAACTTAGCTCACCCTAAACTGGGACAGGCCAGATTAATCTGAAGTTGCCTGTTTCTCTCCATCATCACCCAAAATAATTTAGGACAACTGCTTTCAACTTGGGCACCTAACTTTCAGACATCTAAACTGTGAATGAGGCAAATATTGCCTTTAGAATTATTCAGCATTGCTGAACTGATTAATTTTATGCTGCTGAGGGTAATATACAACCAAGTAAGAATGATTCCCTTTTGTAAGTATTCTGTAATGTATGTACTTTAACTAGCCCACTGTTTTCATAATTTACTTAGACAAGTTGCCCAGTTACCTTTTAGACTTATTTCTATAGCTTTTCTTTCCTGCCCCATAAATACAGTCTCTTTTTTCCTCCCAGAGTATTATATCTGAAACAGGTTTTGATATATAGCACCCTCCTCTTAGCATCCCTCAATTAAAATACAATCATCTGTCTTCATATCCTACTTATAAAGGGCGTTCTCTCTACAATAATCTTTAACTGGCATCTATTAGCTATCCAAAGAAGTTTGGAATTTTCCCATTATAGCTAAACTACTAAAGATGTCAATTAACACTGAGTTAACCGTATTTTAAACATGTATTATTTTAACTGCTTCCTCTTGTGATATCAAGAACTGTTTTTTAAGATAACAGTGTTTTAGCGTTGCCTCTGCAGAACATTTATGTAGCTATTCCTTTAAATAAAATGGACACCGACGAAATGAAAATATTTATGTGTAAGCAGGACCTCACAAAAATATATTATATATGACTAGGAAAGAAAAATGAGCAGAGCTTGGAAGAATAACAGCAACAAGAGATATCACTATCAGAAATAAAATTAAATCTAGACAGGAACATCAAACAAGAATGTTGTATCATAAAAAACCATGTCCCTAACTGAAACCATAAATCAGACTTTAGTTATCTTTAATCTCTCTCTTGAGCATTGTAGACATAGCTTCAGCTGCCTAGCTACTGCCCTGACTGGCATATGATCCCTGGGACAGCCCAGTCAGCCTTGAAGCAGCACATTCCACCTCACACTAATCCATACCCTGGACCAGATTTAGCCTTCGTTTCTACTCTTAGCCACATATCTTCCCAGGCTGCTTTTCAATGACTTCCCTGGTTCACTTCAAGGTGACTTCCCTGGTGTCTCAAGGCACCGGCCCATTAAGGTTCCAGGCCTGGCTCCAATGTCTGGCCCTGCCTGCAATTTGTCTTCAGCTCCCACTTCAGCTCAATCACCTCTGCTAGTGCCACAAGCCTTGGAGGTCACCCGGTCAATAAAAAAGATCAGAAAGGAATATTTTAAGACAAGTAAAAATCACTGAGTCTAAATATGCAAAAGGCAGCAGAAGAGAGCAATGCAATTGTACTACCAGAAATAATTGACCCAACTTTTGCAAGAGAAGTGGGTACAATGTCAGTTTTAGATAATAAACATATGGCTGTCTTTATGACTTACAGATTTCTTATGCATAAAGCCTTTTCCATCCACCTGTAAAAGAAAACAAACAAGTTGATGTCATTTTTTTTCTTATCTTACTTAGATTAATTTAATTTTTGTTTTGCCTTGAAAATTGCAGTATCAGCCAAAAATATCCATTCAAAATGCTCTTGCAAAGATCTTTCTCCTTATGCTCAGCTTGATCATACTGCCTGTTTCTCTGAGTCCCTTATCTGACTACCCATTCTTAGATCAACTATAAGCTATTTGTCTTTATAAGGGTTATATACATACACCCAAATGCATATTGTGCTTTCTTGAATACCTACCCATTAATACAATGGCATGACTCAAGCTAAACTTTTTAAGAGATTTATGTTTATTTTTAACATGATCTAGCTTTCAAACCAGCAGTTAATTATAGTTCAAATACAGCCAACTCAAAAGCAAATAATAAAAATAAAAGAAAATTTGCGGGGAGAAGAGTTTAGAAGACAACAGAGCTGAGGAAAACTCAAATCCAGAGATTTTAGCTCTTGTGGTGCACTACCTATTGTAAAAACAAACAATATTGACATCCTCTTTTTGCATGAAAAAAGTGAATGCTGCACAACCTTTGCTATAAAATTATTTGTATTAATTGCACCACAATTTTAATAGTAACATGCCTATAAATAACCAAGTTGAACTTACACCAAAAAAAAATTAAATATGAACAAATAATTCTGATTTTGATTTGTAAAGTCTTTAACTAGCGAACTGCTATAAAGTCATAAAATAGAAGCAGTGATTAAGCTAGAAAATAAGAATGACATATCAACATTTAAAAGAGAGGAAATTAAGATGAAAGAAGGATTAGATATACTACATCCAGTCTCATTAGTTTTTAATTTAAATTAAAAATATAACATGCATGGGTTTAAAACAATATTTTTCCCTAGTAGAACAAAAATAATCAGTAAAATCTAGAGGCAAAAACTATATACCTCTAGCCTTTTTCAGTGACTGCTTTCTACTGTCCCAACTAATGTTCAACATCGTTGTGAAGAATGAGTCAATTGAGAGTAAAAAAACCCAAGGTATTGGTTTTTGAGGAGTATTGTAAGCAGAACTCATATGGAGAGTGTGACATGTTGATGGAAAAAATTGAGAGACAAACGTAAAGAAGAATGGCAGTGCTCATAATCTTCAAAGCTTATAATGTTGGGGGATTGAAGAAATCAGGATGTACAAGACCACTTAAAATCTCTTACTTCTGTCAAACCTAGTGCTAATGAGAAAAATTTAAACCATGATAGATGGTACTTCAGCTTATTGTACCAAGAAAATATCTAGCATCAGGATTACCCTGTGTTTTAGCAAGTGCTATGACCTTCAGGAATTCTAATTAACTTCATTCCCAAGTCAAGTTATCCATTTTCTTTCTTAAATAAAATTGCACCTGTCTTGTGCATATCTTCCACACAGCAGAAAACAAAGATGCAATTTCCAAGTGTGTTTGATTATTAATAACAAATATTTATTCAGTCATCAGTTTCTGTAACAGCTAATAAAGCAATGCAGTGAGAAAGACTGCCAGCAATTAAGATGTTTCATCATTAGTTAGTTCGAAAGAAATAAATGCAGGAATAAGGCTTCTAAAATCAAAGCTGTTGATGCAACTGAAAGCCCAGGGTTGGACATCATCTAAAAGTGAACTGGAAGAATTATTTCAGCAAACTAAGTGTTCTTTAACAACACTTCGACACCATATATGTGGACATTTGCTAAATATATCATTTAAATGAATCCTCCCCTTGTTGCACATTCTATGGAGCAGATAACCTTGTGCTGAAGACTGGAGATTACATCAGTTAAATCTTTCTTTCTTTC
>VWYH01006358.1:427580-447654 GCA_013399365.1 Pampusana beccarii | reverse complement strand
CCCTTCCCTTCCCTTCCCTTCCCTTCCCTTCCCTTCCCTTCCCTTTTTCCTTTTCCTTTTCCTTTTCCTTCCTCTCCTTTCTTTTTAATTTTGCTTCATTAGTGCAAAGTCTTGCATTAGTATTTGAGACAACAGACATCAAGAACCTTTGAGCCAAAACAAGTTGCCACAGCAGAGAACTGCAAGAGAATTTAATCCCTTCATGGAAAAAGTGTACAAAGAATTAAAGAAAAAATTGCACAAAGTTATTTGACAAGTGAACAGCAGTCAACTCCTGAACTTGGAACTCTGGTGATGTAGTTACTGTCTGGGCCTTAACATCCGTGACCGCTGAGTGCTCATTCAGTTCATTTCAGAAAATTCAGGACAAAGACTAATTCAGTTCTCTTACAAGCACTTTTGACAGTTGAATAGGTTTTATTCTAACACAGACATTAAAATCAACTTCACAAACTGAAAAGAATGGTTTTGACTGTCACATAGACAGTTGTTCTCTGTTGGCTCTGATTCAAATTGTCCTTATTGCAGATAGTCAGCTTCTTCACCATTTTGCTTTAAAGATTAATTAACAAATGCATATAACAAATGCATAATTCACAAAACATTTGATTTTATGTGACTGTACATACAAAACTCCAGGACAAAACCATAAGTTTATTGTAAATGTTATGGAACAAAAGGGTAAACACGTACTTAAATGTCAAAAACTTTTCTCAGCGTGTCTCAAGGTAGTTTTAAATGCCTGCTTTTGGTTAATGTGATTAATGTACTACCTTTGAAAAGATATTCACAGAAGAAAAGTGTGGCAATAAATGTGGTTACAAATAACCAGAAATATTTCAGTTTTGTTCTTTATTTTTATTAAAACAAATAGTAGTTTCTATAAAGTCTACCTGTAATTCCTGACTAACATGTCCTCTGAGATTTCCAGAATGGAGATTCTTTATTCTCCTCAATGTTTAAATTGGCACATTTTCATAATATATAAAATAAATCTTCCCTTTCTGAAATTAAACCTCGAATAGTCTGTCTACAGGAAACAAGGAAAACGTTTTTCTTCACATCTAGCATTCACAATTGCATCTTACAAGGTTTTCTTTGCAATACAGGAGCATTTAATTACAGGAACATGACAACCACGACCTCCTGGACACTGTCTACCTGATATTTACCTACCCTCTGTTGCAGGTGAAAGCATTTCAGTCAAGAACACACAATAAGGAACTCTACCAAAAAAACCCAAAAAGAGGTACATCCTGTGCCTTTGGTTCAGTGTTCCTATTTATATATCCTGATAATAATGATAATTACATTTTTTTTAAAAAAATTCATGACATTAGTCATGGTTGTTTAGCTTTGATTCTGATCTTTTTTTGCACAATGCTGCCAAGCCTGTCATTCTTACCTTTGTGAAGTGGTATAGAACTTTGCATCCTATTTGGATTGAGGATCTTTTTCCAGATCATTTATCCAATTTATCAGGATAATTTTGAATTTTAACCTTATCCAACAATGTGCTTAGAGTAACACCTAGGTGATTAGGATATATTCTCTTCTATCATCAAGTGTTTCAAGGCATTCAAATGTGAACACTTAGGACTGAGAATTTATTTTTCCACAACAAAACATTCGGAGAAGATTCTTAATAACAGAGGTAGAAATGGATTAAAAATAATTTTGCTGATGTAATGGATTATGGTGTAGATACATGATCATTGTCAGCGTTAGATGACATATTAAAAAAATAATTCAGCAATGAGTGGCATTTTGGAGTAATTGAAATAATTCGCAAATTTACTAAAGAGTTTAAGTAAAAATATTAAAAGACAGATTTTGAGAATGAGTTGTTCTGTCTTCTAAATAGAAAATCATTTATTTTTTATATTTTTAATTACAAATTTTAATACTTTTTTTAATAATTTTCTCCATTAAAACCAGAACAGAGTCAATAACTTGAAAATAAAAACAATATTTTCAAACAACAAACAGATAGTGTTTGACAGTGATCAGATTGGCAGAGTTTTCACATTTCAAAAAGAAAATGAAGATAGTGTGGTAGTCTGACCTGCAAGAAGTATATTTCCCACAGATATTTGGGGGAAATATTTAGTATTAAAAAAAAAAAAAAGTTTTTTTTTTCCTCTCTTATTCGTGTTGTATATTCTGCTTTCCTTGTCAGATCATAGTGTTGAAATCAGAATATTTCCATCCTTATTTTTTAAAAAAGGATAATTGTAAAATTAGCCTTTTAATAGTTAGTTATATACTTATGTTAAAAACTGTGTCAGAAAACATTAAATAATATTTTAAATAAGACAGTTCAATTCCAGGGTCAAAGTTTAAGCCAGACACAACTAAGATAATCCTTCATATTCTTCTAATTAGCTCTCCCAATAATTATTCCACCACTGCTACTCCAGGATAAATGTCATTGTTAATCAAATAAATGTATAAGTAATTGTATTGGAATAAATTGAAAAAAAATAATAAAATCAGCCCAGTGTGCAAACACTGCTGCCCCTTTTCTGCCAAGTCTTATTTAATTATGGTCTGACTATTCAACTCTGGACAGTGATAAACAACAACCAATTCACCACAGCAGTACTTAATTCCTCTTCATTAGTTCCTTTCATTCCATTTCCTCTGATCTGAGAACTTGACTGCCTGAGCACCCAAGCACCCACCCCTCCTTCTACTATTACTGTTATGGCAGCGAGAGCTCTTTCAGCTCACAAATGACAACACTGCTTTTCCCTCACTTGAGCGCAGTAACACCAGGGACCCCATCCCTCTGTGAGACCCAGGAGTCCAGCATGTCCATATTGCACATCTGGGCAAGAGTTAGGCACATCCATTGTCCCCAGTCCTGTTGAAGGACCATCTTTTGCAACGACAAGTACAAAAAAGAGACTTCAATGTGCTCTAACTGTTCTTTCGGTGAGAGACCAGGACTGCAAAATGAACTGGGGAGCTACATCACCAAACAGCTCAAAAGCATTCACAGCCTTTGGAGTTGATCGATGCATTCAGTTATGTATTTTACTTTTATGATTTCAAGACAGTATTTTGAAATTCCAGCCATGTTTGCCTACATCTAACAGGTGTCAGATGTTTGCAAGATGACTGCAGTGTTTCTCTCTGGTGACAGTGAGGAGAGGAAGGCTGTAGGAGCACCAGCTGGTACTACTGCTATCATCTAGAACTAAAAAATTTACCACAATTTTTTTTTACAAGAGCAGATGTTTACCAAGACTTTGGGGGACCAGTCCTCACATAAAAGCTTAAGCAAAGGCCTTCACCACAACAACACAGGCTGAGACTTGACCTGGGACTGTACAGTTGCCATACTACGGGTAGTAATATACAGTTTTTCCCAAGAGGAGACACACTGTATCACTGTGTGACAATAATTTATTCAGCTAGTGTCTTGTCTGAATTCACATCCTTTTTTTTTTGAGTACTGCTGCTACTGACTGCTTTGGGTTGTTGTCAGGAAAAAGACAAAGGACCACTTACAGTTAACCAGTTATGGAAATGAGTATTATGAAACCATGAAATTAATTGCTGGATTCCTACATTTCACTTCTCTGATTTCAACAGCACCCTCTTTTGAAGCTACCATGTGCCATATAAGAATTTGTAGCTATCATCAACAGATCTTATTCCCATATAAAAGGCAGAACTATCTCCCATTATGATTTCCTCCTGGAAATACTCCCTGCAGGGAGATAAACATATGGTAAATGCGAAAAAGTTAATTGGCTATATATTGGCTGTAAAAGTTAATTAGCTGCATAGTGTTCCATATATTGGTATTTTAACAATTTACCTTCAGATGTCAAAGCTGGTCCTTTCATCTTCCTAGGTCTGTTACCTCAAAATTAGCTTTCAAAAAAGTTCAATGCAATAAACAGATCTTTCTGTCCAGAGACTTTGTGCATCTCACAGAGAAGTGATACACTCTTTTGTTAGGCATCACCATGTAAAGAAGTACATCCTTGGGATTCTTGTCATCTGAATTTTTGAATGGCTAGTGAAAGCTAAGCTGGTAAAAGTGAAAGTTTTAAGCCAAATTAGTTCCATGAATCAATTTATTGTCTTTGCCACACAAGTGCAAGGGCTCAAGAAAAGAGGTAGGAAGATAGAGCCAGGCATCACTTGAGTGGCCTTGACCTGCCAAGAAACCGTGGTGTAATTCTTCCCATGTTTTCTCACTAAGACTACTCCACTTTTTAGTGCTCAAGCTTAAATTTGTCTTGTATTTAGGTTTTGAGCAAGCTTCAAAACGTAGTGTGTGCGGAAGAGAAGGGAGTTGGAGCTCCAAAGATCCTGTGGGACAGTGCATCAAGGACCTAACTGAGAATTACAGACACCTGGTAATGGCCATACCCATTATTCTATTTCTACATTTCTTGTACTGCCTACAGATGCAACACATGGCCAACGTCAGGCAGACAAATCAGTCAGAATTTTTTATTACAGGTCCAGTAGGACAAACTAGAATTTTGAATTTCCAGGTAGCTGACCAAAATCTGTCCGTACTATTAACACCATGCCCTGTCATAGTCCTGATTTTATGCTCCTGGGAAGATCTGCTCATGCAGAAAGTTGTGGATTCTACTGAAGATGCCAGATGTCAAATTATCTAACACTAGGTCTTTTATTTGGTTTAGGGCCTACCATACTCCAGAGTCTGAATTTCGGTATTGTGCTGAACATCACAGTGGTTGGAACTCTAGGCACTGCTAACAAACAGTGTCAAGACAGAACTCAAGACTTGAACCCCTGACCACCCACAGCACTTAGATTTTAATTTACTCCTTCGTCTCTCTTATAGACTGCTCCAGCTAGCTGTTTCCAAGGCAAAGCTGCTGTAGAGGCAGACAGAACCAAGCAGTCTGGAGGCAAGACAGTCTGCATCACTTAGCTTTGAAGTTAATTTAATTATTACAATAACTTATTATAATAGTATAATAATAACTTGTTTCTCTTTTACTTACACGTTTTGGACCTGACAGTGAGACCACTGAAATCTTCAGCTATCAAGAACTGGAAAGTCATGAGGAAGCCTGGTAAAATTAGATCTATGGGAAGGTTCTTTGCTTCTTCCTCTTTTGGGCAAAGGTAAAATGGAGACTGACATTAAAAAAATGAAATAATTTTTGCTTTTACAGACTTTTGTTTTGTTTTTTGTTTTTTTTTTTTAATGCAAAAACTTTAAAGTATTTACAAATTTAATGTACTCATGCAACTTCCTCACGAAGGTTCACTTTTCCAGGCAGCTAAGGTTTCAGAAGACGATTAGATTGTCAGTAGGAGAATATGTACTAGACCACCAATGACACTCCTCCTGATACCAGTTAACAAATTACTTCAGAAGGAAAATGCTGAAAGGTACAAGTTCTTAATTTGGACTGTGGTCTCAACTTTCTTCAGAACTGGAGCTAAATTTCAATGAATTCTGTAATATTCATTAGAAATTACCCTCATTATGTCTTCAATTCCTTCAACTTCCTACGTGTGATTTCTTATACCGTTGATATAATAGATATTTCTGCAGTTACTTTTAAAATAAAAGCATCCTTCCATCAGAATTTGAATAGTGAAAGACTGAGAATCTTTTCCTTTTCATTAGATGTCTTAGTTGTAATGAAAATGAGAAAAATAAATTACTAACAGTAAATGACTACCAATGACTACCCAGCTCCTCACAACTGCCTTTAGTCTGACTTAATTGGCTAGTAATTCCATGATGAATGCTATTTTTTCAGATTTTAATTCCTTCTTTCTATGCAGATTATTCCCAAAGAGTGGAATTTTCTAAAGCACATTAACTCTGTTTATTTCTGCATATTCGAAACAATTCTCATTGGATTTTATATACAATTCCAGTAAGCTTTTGAATCAAAATTTACATAGCCCAGAAAGTCTTCCTTTTTACTGCTTCGTTGGCAAAACTAGAGTAGTATAAAATGATCTCGTGATGGTTTAACAAAACATTGACCTGTCTGTTCAATCCATGTTTGACAAAAATCTGAGGTATTAGACCAGAAACACTTGAATAAAAGGACCAGTCTGGACCACCTTCAAGAAAGGCTTAAGCTTCTCAGCCAGTATAAGGCAAATTTTAAATTCCTGGGTGTAAAACTAACAGTTGGTCATCTCTACAAGCATTTACAGTTGGACACTTTTTTTGTCTACATCTGATGGTTTCAACATGAAGTTTGCTTTTGGCACCGGCACTTCAGGTCCCTGCAAGCCTGATAAAGTAGGTGTGCTTTTAACACATCTAATGCACAGGCCTCACTAAAGGTAAATAATTTTCTTTTTAAAATACTGAGGGTGAATATGCCCACTATCTTATAAAGTAAGATGTAGGTGATCTAGATTCTTGTCCCTCCTCAGACTAGGGAGCCATAAATCTGCATCCTAAGGCTACTATTAGAGCATCAAGATACAAACTAGATTCTTTTATATGCAATGAGGCTGTGGAAGCGTGTGTTGAAGAATATAAAGTTCCAGGGGACAGAAAAAGAGCAAATCAATGTGTCCACTGGGAGATGAGGCTCTGATTTCATCCTATCTGGTTAGGGCACACTATTCAGGCTTTTTACTTTGTGGTTGAATGCTTTACTAATTTTGTAAACAAGCCTTGGAAAGTGGAAAGTGTTTCACTGCCATGTTTTCCTGATCCTTCATCAGCTTACTTGATTCTTTCAGTGCACAGTCATATATGTGATTTCCAGGATCTGCATCTTAAGTGGTGAAGGCGTTAATGTTTGTTGGGTTTTTTTTCTCTTATTTTTTGTTTCCTAGGAAACTGGTAATTCTAAATGAATTGGGATTTTGGGTACAGGTAGGTATTGGCTACCTTTAGCCCTGGCACTGCTTTAAACATTGATTTTTTTTTTTTTTTTTTTTAATGGAGTGGATTTTCTCTTCTCAGCTGTACTAGGATTCCACTTCTGAGTTCACCTCTGGCAGAGAGAACAGGTCTTCATGAGGCTTGGCCTCCATTTCTGGGAACGATGACTTCAAGGAACACTCAGTGGTAATACGGTACCTGAAAGTATGACTGACTAATAATCTTTCTGAATGACAAGGAACTTCCCTTTAGCCTTCCTCTGTAACCAATATGCATGTTAAAATCAGCAGGTTGCTGCATGCACACCTGTCCCAGTTTGTGAGATTTGCAACTTTCTCCTAGTCCATACCAGCTACACCCTGAGCTCACCTCAGATATGCATGACATCTCCCTTCTCCATAGCCTGTTTCTTCATGAGAAAGAGTTACACGGCATTCAGGTGAGTCCCCCAATCTGGACAAAAAGATCAAAATTGAAATGTGCTCAGGGAAGCCATCTGCCTCACCCTCCTGACATAGGGACAAAGTCCGCCAACAAGGGGTCTGGTTAGGACCTTTACAAAACACTGGTTACAAAAAACGCAACCCAAAACGCAAGCCCCTATGCCCTGAGAATGTGTACAATGCTGTATGTAACTGCAAACCCCCTAACTTTTAGTACAAGCTACCTACCCTACAGACGGGCTGAGAGATCCTGCACGTCATTTTCTTGTGAATCACTCCTCACAAACCTACTTGGAGGAGTCTCCAAAACGGTAAAAGCTGCCCATGATGTTCAGGTGTCTTATATTGGTATGTGCCAATGTTCTCCTGAAGAACCAGGGGCTTCTATAGTTTGATGAGTGATGTGAAAGGTCTTGTGAGTTTGCCAAATCAATCTAGCCATCTTCAACACAAAGGAAAGGTCTCCTTTTTCAGCCTGGATGAAGTCCTCAGATACAGTTGTGTAGATTTGTGATGGACACCAGGGACGTGTCCCTCTAATAACGCCTCACATGTGCTGTTGGATTTTATCAGTCTCTCTGCAGCTAATATACACTTTCAGAGGGCAACTGAGCATCATTACCAAATCAGGCGGGCATGGCAGGTAGCCTCAAGTCCAGCTAACAAGACCACTGTCAAAAGTGATACAAGATACTAGGCTGGGCAGTAAGAGAAGAGATGCAGATCAGAAATATTTCCTGAAGAGGCCAGAAGCTGTGTCATGAGGGAGTTTTTAGTAGACATTTGTATATTGTTTTCCTGGAACATAACTGAAGTTAGTAACATTAGATACAGTTGGACTAGTGCTTGGAGACTTTGATACTGGGAACTTCAGAAAACCTCCAGTCGGCTCTGAGTCTTCTATTACTTTCGTTGGCTGTAAGCCGTAGTATAGTGTAGCTATTGATCCCTGCTGATTTTGCTTATTACGGGTAAACACGATCTTCTTATAAACTGCAGCATACTTGCCTTAGCTGTCTTTCCAGAGTGGAAGCTGATCTTTGCTGTTTAGTATCCTTTTGTTGTTTATACTTTTATATGTGATACGCATTGGACAAAACAACAACATAGTACTTGAGTTATGGAAAAGTAGTCAAATAGACTCATCCCAAGTCATCCAGCTGTAAATCAGAAACTATAACTTGTGTTTATGCTGAGAAACATTTGCATATTCTTACATCTGAGAACTTTAATTGCTGAAGAATCATTACTTTCCACATTGTCTTTTTAACTTCTGTTTTGTCATTTTATTGATAGACAGTAGTGAAATGATTAGCAGCAATGAACCTCTGTTCCTGACGCTTGCATCACATAATGACTCAAAGTCATATTTTGATCTAATTCTCTTCTTTACTGCCTTTTTGCCTATTATCTCCTTCAAAGCACCCACATTTTCCAAAGACATACATAAATATAATGGCACTCATATTGATCCTCTGTTCCAAAAGCTTAAATCCCACAATCATTCTAAGAAACATGTTTAGACAGGAAAAGATCTCTGGCACCCCCTGATTTGATTTGGGGGCAGGTAGTCTAGGATTTTTTCCCAGTTCAAGATGAAAAAAAAAAAAAAGTGAAATATCAACATTTTATGGATGTCTAAATAAAACACTGCCATTCTAAAAAAAGAACGTGCATATGCAGACTGCACAAAATGAAGGGAAAACATGATTTCAATTCTTGTTAGCTTGACAAACCAAAAATAAGTCACTCTCAAGCTAAAATTGTTTATGTATTTGTTAGGGCTAAAATCAATGCAGAACTATGATTAGAAAAAAATCCAGAAGCTTGGAACCAATTTCTTTTCCAGAGTTGAGGAAAATGGAAAACTTAGATAAGGTGTAGCTTATCATGGGCACAAACTTGCTTTTAATTTTTTTTGTTATTATTATTTTGCTTTTGCTAGAATAAACAACTCTTCCACTCTATTTTAAACCTGCTGACCTCAGAAGCTCATAAAATTATTACAGCAGTCTACTTTTTTATGCACACTTTTTGAAGTAACTTTTTGGACAAAAAAAGTGGTATCCACTTAAATTAGGGCTATGTTTGGAAGCACAAAGCTCTCAGACACAGGACAGAACAACTTCACTGTTGATACATTGGTTTATTCTTCCTTTTATTTATAACTAAGTGAAAAAATTCTATTTACTCCCACAAAAAATGAAATAGAATTCCTAGGGCACATCTGAGATTAAGGGGATCAAGCTGTGTCTAGTACTTTTCTTGTTTAACGGTTTTGAAAGTTCTCAGAGTTGGGATCGACACTTTTTCCAAAAACACAGAACTGATAATGGAACTCAAACTGAATTTTGCAAGTAGTTGTGGCACTCTGCTGATGCAAGTTTGCATAGCACATTGATTGCTCACTGTATTACACATCCTTTTTCATGCTGATTTTTTCCCCAGATCTTTCAGATCGTGATGTGTTGTATTTACTCCTGTATACTTAATTTTGAGGGGGGATGAGGAGTTTTATAAAGCTAAAATAATAGAAATAAGGGAGCAGGACAGTAAGTTAGATTTTTGAAGGCCGATCTTATGGTAATTTCAAGTTTCAATAATGTGTTCCGATGTTGAGCTTTTGATGCAAATCTTCAAAGTAATGACACTTTCAAAATACTGATTTTTGTGTTTTCTGAAGTGTGATAAAGAAATTTTCCTGATTTTTTTGATATTGCTTTTTAAAATCCAAGATTCAGCAACCAAAACCATAAATCTTTACAAAGTTTAACGCATATGCACAAAAATTCATATTTGAGTAAAGTATTATCTCCTAGTTTTTCTGCACTAAAGGCAATGCATGAGTAAACAAGTCTGACAAATTGCTGTGAATATTCCATGGTAATATGTTTGTTCTGTTAAGCCAGGGAATTAATTCAATATAGCTATTTTTTTCATATATTTCTTCCAGAAGGATATTACTACACACTGACCCCAGAATTCTGATGAGTTCTAGCTGCTGTAAAGATTGGGTTTATTTTATTTAAAGGGTAAATTGTGCTGTCATCCCTTTGGAAGACAGGTTCTGTCAAAGAACTTGCAACGATTGAAAATCGATTCCAAATGCAAGGAAAATGAAGATTTAAGGTGATGCTAAGATTAATTTTCTATTTATATTATTTCCTCAAATTATAAAAGAAAAATGAAAAGTTTTCCTTTTTTTTTTTTTTTTTTTTTTTAATGTAGAGTCAATGCCTTTAATGAGGTTTTCTGCTTTCTGTAGATAGACTCAGGCTAATAATTTAGCTGAAGTTTAATTTATAATCTAGTTATGACCATTTTGCATATTTGGATAATATTTGCATAAACAATGCAGATGCTATTATCAGCTTTTTCCCAAGGATTACAAAAATACTAATTAATCTAATTCACATGAGGATCAAGATGGTTACCTGAGCTCATTTTGCATTATTTTTCTCCCTTTTTTACCACAGTAAAACGAAATGGTTTTTAAGATTCACACTGTACCTTTACAGAACTATATTCCTATAAATATTGTTGTTTGAAGTTTTTGAAGATAGGACTCAGTTCCCTCAAAATGGATTATTCTGTGATTACACTCCCTGGATATTAACTGATACCATGCACCCTTTCAGCTGAAAATGAAATCTTGGAGTCCTGAGCACTCTCAGCACTATAAATAGCCTCCTCTTTAGTCTTGTATTCTCACATGCATGCTCATAAATGAGGAATTTGCAGAATAGGTTAACCCCACTGGTATGTTTGCCTTTGAACACTGAATTCCTCTTTTTTTTACCCTTGTGCTTCTGGATATCTCTATACGCATGTTTTCTTCTCCAAAAATGAGATGCAAGGCTATTTTAAAATTTGTGTGAGTGAAAAAGCATTTGGTTAGTTGAGTGGCTAGCAGGGTTTCATAGGTTTAAATCCCTAAATGATTGACGGGTACATTCTTTGCACTCAGCATCATCGTAGTCAGTGAGCTAAAGGGTTTCAGAGAGCATGAAAACAACAGTCATACCCAAAGGATTGCTTCTCCCAGTACCAGCAATAATAAACCTGAGTTTTATCCTTAGGCGACACACATGAAAAAAAGACACACATAAATAATTTACAACTACTAAACATTAAAACAGAAAAGTTTTGGTTTTGTGTTTTCTTGTTTGTTTGTTTTTTGGTTTTGGTTTTGGTTTTTTAAAGTATGATGTGTCAATAAAATAAGACTAAAGAGAATAACAGCATACTTTGCTGTAGTCTCCTATTGGCATCCAAACTGAAGAGAGGATGACAAGGACAGAATTCCTGAAGATTGGCTGTGAATTGTTATTTCAGTGAGAAGTGTGGTCATAAACTCATATAACTCAATTCTTCTGTTATCTGTGGAATAACTTTTTTCCATGTGGTACACAGGTCACGTTTTCTTGTGGGTTTACGGGATCTCTCATCATTTTCCTGGTTTAATACAATTACTATAGCTGAATAAGTAAATATTTGAGTTTTTTTGCTATTGCTGCGTGTCATAAATATGAAGCAGTCGTCATGTTTTATCACAATGTAGAGGTCAAAGAGTTGAACAGGACCAGCTGCATACAGTGCTATTTGTGGTGGCACCAGCCACACTTCCCTTGGTGTCAGGTTCTTTCTTTTTCCTATCAAGACCAAATCTCCCAATTCCCATACTTTCAGGTAGACCTCATGTACCATCTCTTGTGCTGTACAACCCCATGGTTACCATGATGGTCCAGGTCTCGTACCTGGGATGTTGCAGGGTGGCTGGAGGAGACTGGTGAAGCAACTTTCCTAATGCCAGTAGAAGCAAAGTTTCCTAAGATCATAAAAGAAGGAAAAAGCTTAAAATATGAAAGTGCATAGCTATCTTTCCTTAAAGGTTAACTTATTTCTTTAGACTGTATGTTTGTTTGCCCAAACCAGTTCATATGGCCTTCTGGGCACTAAAACATGAGTCTCTTCAGTCTTTGGCTTTTCCTTTACCTTTAAATGGATCTCATGTGTTTCCTTGTATGGCTTTCTGCAAGTTGTTTATAATTCCTGCTGTTTTCCTGAACTGTCTGGGGACTCACTCCAATATTGCGTGCAGTACCATGGCATTTCAGTCTCGGTCCTTCAGAGGTGCTGCGCTCTTCTACCTGCTCCCTCTTCTCCCTGCCCCAAATCTTCCTAGACCCCTCCCTTTTGCTGATTTTTTTTTTTTTTGCTAAAGGAAGGTGAGGAAATTAGTTTTCAGCAGGAACAGGTCCCTGAATAAACAAGAATGCTGCATTATTTCTGATGGGCTAGTGCACAAAGAGGAAAGAGTTGATGGAAGAATTATTAGGTTTTGGCAATTAGGTTGCAAAGAAACTAGTTTTCAAGTTAATAATTTTTCCATACAGCACTGTGGAGTAGCTCCATGTTTATCAACAAACTATTCTCTTATCTTCTCAGTAAAAAATTACTAATGATTTTTCATTTAGTTTAATGGTGAATGAAAATAGCTCAAACTAATTTGTTTTAGAATAAATATAGATTATTTTATTAGCACAAAAGTGCAGCAAGAATTTTGAGATTTTTAAGATTGGCTTTATTTATAAGCAATGGCTTTTCATGCATCAGATATATTTTAATGTCCATGTGTTACACAAAGACTTATCTCTGAAATATTATCTCGGCTTGCTTATTGCTTTGCCATTTTTGTTTCTTGTTTTAAGTGCCTCTGTGAAGTTTCAGCCTGCACTACATGAAAAAGCCACAGCATTTGAAGCCAAAACTTTCATAAAATATGAAAATGAATAATATCTTTTGAAATACCAATAGGGCCGAATAAGATACAGCTTCAATAAGATTCATTTCCTCATGTTCTTTTTAACCATAATGTTAGTCACACTTTAATTGATTGGACTTTTTAATTTTTGGTTCATGTCTACATTATAGGCTAAAATGAAAGAGCCAAAGAAAGAACCCTACATTTATCATTATTTTTAAATTGTATTATTTGAAAAACAAACAAACCAGACCACCACAGCTCCATGACTCCTTGGAGGAACTATGAACATGGTAGTAATGGATCTTTGGGGTTTTTAAACGCTAAATTGTAATGCTTTCAGAGTTTTGTCTTGTTTAGAGCCTTAAGGCTGCTACAAGATAGTGCGGAGCAGTGCAGTAACCAACGCAGGCCAGGCCTTCAGTCTGCTCCCTAAAACTCTCCCTGACAATCCTGATGTTGTCAGACATTCCTGGAAGCTTGTCATTATCTGTGGTAGTTGGGCTGCAAGTGCTCTCAAGAATGTATATACGTTACACCAGCAAATAATGCTCTGCTTTTGAACGCAGACGGTATAGTCACGACTGCCCCTGAGCAGCAGCTGCAAGGAGAATGACCAGAAGGCTTTGAGATATCAAAATTCTCAGGCATGAAATGGGAACTATGTGGTCTGAAAGCCAGCAAAAAGGCTCATGGCCCTTGAGCGATAAAGCGGTGATGACAATGTTAAGTTTACATTTCATACTGCCTGAATTTCCATTTCATTTATTTATAAGGAGAAAAAAGAACAAGTGAGAAAATGTCTGAAAATTTCAGATTCACATGAATTCTGTAAAACTTCAAGGCTGCTTAGACCGTGTATATGTAACTTTTTCAAACATATCTATTAAGTATTTAAATATTTAAGAGAGAAAGACAAAAGAAATACTGATCATTCTGTGAATATCTTCTAGTCTTAAAAATGAGGCACCCGTTAGTTCCTCAGTTACTGATTTCAGTATGATAATTTCAGTCATGCAATGTGTGACTTGTACATATACATTTGCTTGGAAATTAGGCAGAAACCGTGTTGTCAGCTGCTGTTGACAAGTTACTCCTTGCAACTTGGTTTACGCTGGGGTGGCTGCAAGTTTGGCAGCCAGAGAGAACCTTGAGCTTTAGAGCAAAATCATCGGGGTATGTGATTTACAAAGTTTGAGAGGCTTTACTTGGTATAATGAGAAGATTTAATAAGGATTTAATAACGTATGTTTGAATTATAAGCATTAAAAACATAGCTCTGTGTTCCCAGATTTCCTACATGTACCAATGAAAAATCAAGTCCTTGGTTTTACTCACTAGAGATCCTGTGTATTTTTACAGAATTTGCGTTATGCAAGTAGGTCACCGATAACCTCAAAGTTTCTGTGCTGTTTGAATGCTGTTGTGTGAATGCAAAATGGAATTTCATTTGAAGATATGCAATTTGCTAAAGGGGTTTGGATAAAATTATGAAATCATACTAAACTCTGGTACTATACTGCATCCTTTTTTTATATACTCCTTCACCATTAGTGAAATAAGCTTGAATGGTCAGCATGGTAAATTATCTGTATCAGCTAATATTAAATTTCTGTTAATTAAACTAATTTATAACTTCACCTACTTATTTTTATTAAGGTCAGCTCATATTTTTTAGTCTTGTTTGATTAATATTCTGTCTCCTGTCTCTCCATTTACTAAATCAACTTCAAACTGTTAGTAAAAGGACATATTTCAAAGTATTCTGGTTATATCTTTTAAATCCCTCTAGTCTGTTTAACTGAATCCACAATGTATTTTATGTCAACAAGTGACAGTCTTTACAACCTCACAATACAGTCAAGGATAACAAGTTGCATGGATATAAAGTATATTGATTTGAAATATTGTTCTTTTATAGCAAGAATGAGTTACTGGTGTTTCTCTCAAGGGTTTGCTTCTGTATGTTGTCATAAGCTACTGATGTATTTTTACCTTATGTACTGACCAGTGAGTTGTTTTCTTTTTGTGTTATTTTTATTACTGATGGAAACATAGCAATAGCTGAGTTAAAATTTTACCATGTCAGACTGGATCAGGTAATTGAATAGTCTCTTCGTTGTTTTTGTTGTACTGGCCACATATTTGAACCACAAATGGTAAGAAACAGGATAAAGAAATCCCAGTCTGAAAGAATATGGAATAAGATCTGAAAGAAGTGTGGTCTCAAAAAGCAGAGAACCTGAGGTGGACTAGGTGGTTTAAATCTGTTTCTTCTCTGCAGATGAATGGGAAGTGGTTCTGTTTAGGATAATGAGGACTAGGAGTGGAAGTTTTCTGATTTACTGCTATTGGTCACTCTAAAAGATCTTTCCTATAGATATATTTTTTTAAATACACTGATTATAACATGTCTGTTAGCTACTGGATCTCTGTAAAACTATGTTCCATCAACTGACTTATCTGATAAAATCTGTCTTGTAAAGGATAAGTACTTGCTGTTTTAAGCTATTATCTTTAACCCTGTAGAGGTTAGTACATTAATATGTGACACATGGATGCAATCTGATCGCACAAGATGCTGCTGCTGAGGTTACAGCAGGGTTGTTGGAACAGGTTAAGGAGGTAGGACACCCATATCAGGAGCATGCTCCCTTCACCAGGCCACCCAGGGCAGGAGAGGGTAACATGCTACTGAGCTTTGGGTGGGAAGACGAATTATCCCCTCTCTCATTATAATGGCTACTGTCTTATCACGTTTTCATTCTGCTTGGTGTCTGGAGACAAAAAAAAGACAAGAAGCTGCTTGCCGGCTACATGTGGAAATTCAGCCTACATAAATTATGAAGCATTCACTGCAGTGGGACGTAAGCACGTCCCCATATTTTCAGCCAGTGTTTCCTGGATAGAAAAACGGGATGCAGCCCCACCTTCCACTATCTTAATAGCCCTTTTCCTCCCTCCTGCATTGTTGGGTTGCCACCACCTCTTTTTCCTAAAGCGCAGTCAAAGCTTGGGTCATTTTACATTTGGTTTGTGATGTTACGGAACTGGAGAAAGACATCAGTGGGTAGAGCAAGTTGTGCTGGTGACTCAGAGTGGAAAAAGCGTGAGAGCAAATGAGGTGGAAGTAATGAAAACTCCCTCTGGTGATCTTCAGAGATTGAGGTAGAGTGAGCTGTACAATTACACCCCCAAAGGAAGGATGAAGAAGCGATACTTAGAAACATTTTAGTATCTAGAAAGCCATATCTAGCAGAGTTTGTCCAAGTCCTCCAAAGTATACACAATACGACAAAAATAAAAATCACTCCTTCTGAAAGACAGTACAAAGTGGGACAACTCCCACAGTAAACCATGCTCTGTCTTCCAGACAAAAGTATGAGAAAGGACATTGATTTTTTTTCTTTCTTTCTCTCTCTCTCTCTTTTTTTTAATAATGATCATTTTGCACCATGCTGGACTAAGCAGGTAAAAAAAAATAAATAATTGAGAGCCTTCTGCTGATGGTGTTACCTTTCCAGTTACTGATGCTCCCACCTGCTCACTGTGAACACACCAGAAGACCTCACTGCCAGGTGGTAGATGCACCAGGGAGAGAGAATGAGTTTATATTCAACCTGACCAATCATAGAGTCATAGAATTATCCAGGTTGAAAAAGACCTTTAAGATAATTAAGCCCAACCATTAACCTAACAGTGCCAAGTCTACCACTAAACCGTGTCCCTAAGCACCACATCTACATGACTTTTAAACACCTCCAGGGATGGTGCCTCCACCACTTCCCTGGGCAGACTGTTCGAATGTTTGATACAACTTTTGATGAATAACTTTTTCCTAACATCCCACCTAAACCTCCCCTGGTGCAACTTGAGGCCGTTTCCTTATGTATATGATGCATTATGTTTTATGCATGTGAAGAGGACTCCTAGGTTCACTGACAGCTTCTGGCCCAGCTCGGTTACCTACAAATCAATGCTTAAAAATATGATACACATTTAAATACGAACATCTCGACCCTGAGTTAACCTCATAATCGCATAAATCACACCTAACAATATCTGTATCCAGTCTATAACTTCCATTATATTTTTAAACATAAAGAAGTAAAGTTTTTCAAACGATAAGCAATTAACTACCTCCTAGTGCAAGGTTCTGAGGATTAAATATCCTTGTTGTAAAAGAAAAATTGACGTTTTCTGCTTTAGATTTGTCCAAGTTCAGTTCCCTAGCATTAAACCTTGTAATGTCTTTGTCTCTTTAAGTAATCAATCAATCTGAAATCTTTTCCTATATGGGTATAGGTACACTGTAATCCAACACTCTCTTAGGTTTCTCTTAGGTAAACTGAAGAAATTGAGCTTCTTAAGTCTCTTCTTATGAGAGATTTTTTTGTGTGTGTGTCCTCCCCAATCCTTTAATGATTCTATATGTAACCTGATGGGTGAATACCAGAATTGCAGATGGTGTTCCAGCCAGAGTAATTTATTCCAAATAACAGATTCACTGTGTAAGATATGTTTGTAAATTACTGGATCAAGCATTTTAATAAATTACACTGAGTGGTTAGAAAATGCAAAAGTTGTTACCAATGTTTAAAAACTGCAGTTTCACAGTCTATTCGTTTTATGAAAAGGGGCCTTAAAACTTAGGTAACATACTTCTAGTATATTTCCATTTCCTTTAGACATTATGTCTTAGGGTTTGTTTTTTTTCAATTCAATAAAAGTAAATAAGTACAGGAGAGAAGGCATAGCATAGCAAGTGTGGTTTTTGTTTAAATGAAGGATAAGGAACGATTTTCCTGCAAATGGGAATGTTAATTCATGCTTTCACAATCCTATTATTTTCCTACCCTCTACTATTTTTCAGGGGCAACTTAGAAGACATTTGAACAGTGGTGAAAGCAGAAAGAGTAAAGCCACTGTAAAATTTACATGCTGTATCTCCGGCATCACAGAGATGGGATGTAATATTTGAGATTTGTTCCTGCATTGGAATTCTAAATGCTTTGTAAGCTGGGATTCAGTACATTAAACCATCTCAGCTAAGTAATAAAATTTATATGATTCAACAGAATGTACTTTTGTTGTTTTTTTTAAATAGGTAAATATTTGTCAGTAAAACTCTGTCCTTTTCCAGCATCTGGAGAATTATGCTGTGACACAAAAGCATTATTCTACCACCCACAGAATGTTTTTGCTCAGAGTCCACAGACATTGAGATGACAGAACATATTCTAGCAATGAATGTGTTAGAGGAACATTTCTGTTGCAAGGATGCTAAAAGTCGGTTCAAAAGAATACCTACTTTAAGCATTTTTTTTCAAAGAAGATTACGTCCTTCCTTGTTTTCTCTGAAGCTCTAGTGAATGAAAAGATTTATTCATCCTGTTCAGTATTGTTGTTGTGGAACAAATATTCTTTTTCCCATTTTCCTCCTGTTATCCAAAGTTTTGATTGCTTGCTGTGAATGTTCATTCTATATATTTTCAAATGTTATATTAAAATAAATATTGTTATTATTCTTCCAACATTTTATTCCATCAGCATACTCCTTAGTGAGAAGTGTCTTGGGTGAATTCAGACCAGTTAGTTTTATAACGGTTTTTGCTTCTTAAAAAGCGCAGCTAGCTTTGTTTAATTTGATATGGATGTGATTTGTATAGGTTTGCTTTGTACCTTGTTGTTTGTGACATTCACAGAATATTGCGTATAGGAAAATCTGAAAGCAGAAAACACTCATATGATGAGGGGTGGCCTCCAAGAGGAATATTAGTTTCACATATATTACACGCAGTCTTTTCCTTTCCAAAGTAGCAGATGGGATAACTGATACTGGGGGCTTCATAAGTCGAAATAGTTTTCAGTTTTCTGTTTTGTGGGATCTTTTAGCTGAAAATGTCTGGCTTCACTCATCAACTACAATCACATTCTGGATTTGCCCTTTTGGAGATTAAGATGTATTTAGTGGCTAAACAGATATGGTAAAGCAGAAATATATGGGGTCACTGAATAGGTCACTAATGTTTTGTTAACTATCGTTTAAGCTGAGGTCACTCTCTATTTAGAGACTTTGTAAACATCATCCTTCCCTGCTGAGCTTAAATGTTCTATTTCCTTTGGAAAGTAACTATCTTGTAAAATTCTGAGGTGCTAATATTTTGGCCAAGATTTGCTAGGTTCAGAAAATCTTGCCTACTGCTTAACTAATGCCTCCATAAATATGTCCCTGGTACAGGTCTGATGGTTATTTTACACTGAGAATATTTTTGCAGTGGTCACTGTCAGGAGAGGAAGGGTTTGATTAACACTGGCCACCTTTGTCAGCTGTATCTTTGATCACGGACTCTGCAAGAAACAGAGAAATGTAATCAATAAAGTTGCAGATACAATGAAGAAATGTAGGTGGGGACTAAACATCTATTGATAAAATCTGGTGATTATTTCCTGTCAAGACTGTCTTCTTTACATGCAACACAACCCAGCAGAAGTGAGCAGCCAGTTATTAATAAACATTGTCAGGGAAAAAAAACACTGAAGAAGTTCCTCTCAGGTATGTTTCTTAAACTTTACCTTTATTTACTTGACCTATTCTTTTATTTGAGTATTTCTTATGTCTCTTACTATGTGATTGTTTGGTAGACAAATCATTTATACACACTAATTCGAAGAGTGCATCATTCCTCATTATAATTTAACCTTACAGGTAACCAAATAGTATAAAGCATTTCTAGAAAGTGATAAAATATTTTCATCTACCAAAAGGATTGTATCTTTGTTTTGCTTTCCAGTATAGATAAAATTATTGTTATTCTGAATGTTGCAGCATATAACCTCTTTATAAAACCACAATCCAATTCCCTTATGTTAAGTGAGGTTCTGAAGCCAAAATTTTCTCTTTTCCATCCTCATTTATTGTAAAGCTTGGATGAAAAAAAAAACCCAAACCTAAGCAACAACAAACAAACAAATGAAACAAAAAAAAACACACACAAAAAA
>VWYH01006358.1:414593-427575 GCA_013399365.1 Pampusana beccarii | reverse complement strand
AAAAAAAAAAAAAAACAAAAAACCCAACAAAACAAAACAAGCAAAAAAAACCCTTCCAAGTATTAAATGTGATAAATGAGATTTTGAGTTACTATTGCGTTTCTTTTTATAGAAGTTGCATACAACTGTCAAGGATCCTCAGGGAAAGAAAAACGGTATTTGTCTTAAGTTTGGCTTCTTTATTAGCAATAAATTTAGTAATAAATCTCTCTATGTAACAACTGCCTAAACTCAGGTCATAATCCAAAATATATGTGCATTATATATAGAATACACATTTGAAAACTCTAAACCTAAAGCATCATTTTAAAGAAGTTTATCATTCCAATTTCCTTTCAAGTCAAGGAATGGCACCACTGCTCTTGAGAGTCAGGGAACAGACACAATATTTTTTAGTTTTTTGATCAAATAGGGTGAAAGTATGACAAATATGTCTGCTACCACATAAATTAATGATAAACTGTCATTCTTTTCAAAAACAATTTAATATTGGTACATTTAAGTTAGCAACCTGAGCATAAACTTATTGGGGATGAGCATAGCTTCTTTAAAGACATTTATATGTCTATTTGTAGCATTTAATATCTTTTAATTAATTATCCTTAAAATGGTATCCTATGTTTATGTTCAAAAACCTTACACTATCTCTGCAAGTGCAAAGCAGATGTCTTTTTCCTTTATCAGTGCTTACTTCCACATATACTCCAAAAAATCTGAAGTGAGTTGAGGTTTTCAAATTCGGATGATCTGCCATTTTTATGAGAGCACATAAACATATTTCTAGAAGCGTTCCAAATGTATTTCAGGGCTGAATTCGAGATGACAATACGGTTAGTGGGTGAGATTTTTCTTAACCACCACAGCAGAAAACCTGCACTGCATGGTATTCATCCTGCTCTCTTCCACTCCAGTAACCACACTGTATTTCAGAGTGCTGGTGTAACTTCATTACAAACTGACAGAAATGAGAGGATCATGTGATGCATGTATTGCATCTGGGGTATGGAAATGTGCTCTTCAGCTAAATATTTGCATGTACATTACATGTCCCCTGCGTTAAGACTTGAATTATTGAATCTCCTGCTTAATCCTTGCATTTGTGATGTGTGTGGTTTAGTATTCAAGTGATGTTCAGACTTTCAGATTACAGATATGATGTAGCAAAGCTCTGACCCAAAATTCTGTGACAAAATTGTATGAAGTTTTTAGCTTGTATGCAGATTAAGCCCTTGGGTGGATGCAAGAGAGGAATCACTAGGACATGGACAAATACAACTTCAGGGGCTCTTTGAAGCTCTTTTGGATTGATTTGCAACACTAATTTAAATTAATCTGAGAGAATGCACAGACTTATTATTAAAAGATATGTACAAATTCTAGAAATAGAAAGGAATTTTGGGGGTATTCCTTCACTTTTTTTTCTTCACGCGTTTTTATTCTACAGTCTGGTTAGTTATCTAAGGTGCATTAGTCCGTTCTATATCTGTCAGTTGTTCTAGTTGTTACTATCTATTGTTTGGCAATATGTTTTTGCGTGACCTGAGCTGATTTTTCTGGCTATTGATCTGGAATTTTTCAGCAGCTAGAGTCATAAGACTCCAGTAAATTTAACCTGAAATCCAAATGAAAGGATTCTGCACGTGGATGGACTGCACGTGTCTAAATGCAGTCTACTGCACATGGCTAGACAACTATACCACATTTAGCATACCCGTCGAAACATACGCAACCTGCATACATATAGTAAGCTACAAGCAGGGACAGTATGTGTGAAGAAATCAATTGCAATAGTTCTACTGAGATCAGAGTAATTTAATACATTTCTCTTTGTTGAACTAATGGTTTTTGGAAGAGCTTTGCTTAGTTTTTTTGGGCTTTGCATTATAAAATAAGTACATAACGTAGGAAAAGCATCAAAAGACTGTTTTGTTGCTCTTCTCTGGAAGAAAAGGAAATCAGATTTACAAAAATATCTGCATAGTGTATGTGCCAAGATACCAAGGCTCACTGAAATTGAAATTAAGATATGTGTGGTTTTTAAGGAGGTCTCCAAAGGCATGCTAAGAATTGTGAGTTTGTCAGATGTGTATTTTGTAAATATTGATTGTGATAAGATTTATACATGTTTTAGTTTGAAAACAAGATTCAGGAAGCCATTTTAGCTAGACAGAAGAATGTGCTATTATAATTAAAGAAACATAGAAAGGATATGAGCTAATGCTTATTCTTGAGCCGAGATGAGTCCAGCCACTACACATCCACTGAAAGACAACGGGAGCCAACTAAAATGTCCAGAAAGAAAAGAATATAGAAGATTGCATCCTAGGCGTAGACATTGCAGAGCTGCTGGTCTGCACAGCCTCAAAGAAGTACGTCCAATCTTCAGTCCTCCCAAGCCAGCTTCATTGTTGTTTTGTTCCATTTTGACAAGCAGCAAGAAAGGAGTCATTGCTGTCAATAAAGTCATGCTCATGACTCTTATAACTGAGATCTGTCTTATGGAACAACAAAGAAAGATGAAAGATGGGAGCTTGGTGCCAAGTTTTTTTCAGAGTGTTTTGTTTCTTTTTTTTTTTTCTTTGTATAACTATTTCTTACACAAAAATCAGCATATCACATTGAGGTCACAGAGTCATAGAATATTTTATGTTAAAAGGGATCTCAGAATGTCACCTGGTCCTACCACTACTGATAACAGCGGTACTCATGTGTAAGAGTTCCAAGTTGTTTTGTTTTTTTTCTAGCAATCACAGAGAACAGTACAAATAGGCTTATAAATTACCTTCTGCATATTCAGCGATCTTGGTATACAAAACTCCCACTGGAATCACAGACAACACAGAAAAATGGCTTTTACATTTCTTCTGTTTATTCTAGAGGAACTGATATCTGACTTGATGTTCTGACTCTGCAGAGAAACTTATCTTCAAAGATTTGAGGCTGAAAGTGACTTCCCAGCCACTGATTTCCAAGCTCTCTCTTACTTCAACACCTTCTCTCTCCTAGGGAAGGCACAAGCCTGCTCTTTTCTCAAAGACACCACTCCAAGACTTCATCAGGCAGCAGAAATATTTTACGAAATTACCTGCAGCTTGTCAGATTAGGCAAATGGTCTTTCAGAGGCTGCGTGGAGGCAGCTGGCCACTGGCCATGGGGTCAATACGCTCCATAGGTATCACTGGGGAACAAGCCATGCGTAAGGAGCAGGTAGACTGCTGGGTCCTATACAAATATGCACACCTTTATCTGCTGGGTACCCACAGTCAGTCTGCTGTGTTTTATTTGCTTTGGAATTGCTTTATTTTTAAGGATCACAACTTTGTACTAGATCCGCTGCAGAGGAAACTGCAAAGAAGTACCTGCAATGAGAAAAGAAAGTGTCCTGCTTATTTTTTTCTTGCTTTCTGCAAATTAACTCCTGCCCTTCCCACTCATAGCCCTTTTTTAAATTCTAACATTAAAACTCTGAGCTTTGGGGAAAAAAAAATGGTGATACGATCACACTAACGATAATTCTTCTGACACAGGTAAAAAGTATCAAAGGAGGGAACACTGAAGCATCTTGATGAAGGGTTCATGTGGGAATAATGAAAAAAATCTCCAAAGAAAGTGGCATTTTCCTAAAACCTGTGAACCTGGAAATAAAAATAAAGTATCCGAGCTTACTTAACAGCTACACATTTTACAATTAAAACCAGCTACTGCCTCAAGATTGGAGGAATGCTGATTATGACGCTCAGCTTTCACAGAAGAGTTAAAGGTAATGCTGGGAACTACAAAGCAGTACTGAAGCAGTACAGGAAAAGGTAGCTGCCACTAAATTAACCAACGAAGAATTGAACAAAGACAGATCAATACCCATATCTGATTTTTCTGTATCAAAATTGTAAATCAACAGAACTCCCTAAACATGGGTATTGTTAAAAGAATACAGTCCTTTCTTTCGGAATATCTGCAAAAAGTGTCCTGAAGAAAGTGGGGTAAACTTCTAATGAAAAAAGCCTTTTGTTTTTTCCTAAGCTTGGATTTGCAGCTTGTTGAACATGAACATAGGGCCATAGCAGGCAGGTATTTATCTGAACAGTAGGCAGGTAAATATAGAAGAGAGGTCCTGTGAGCTTTTCTCTCCCTAGTAGGTGTGATCCCTTTATTCAATTAAGTGTGCGGAATTTCGTGTCCTGAGGATTGGAAAAAAAAAAAGAAAAAAAGAGAGAAACTAAGACTTTTGCATTGATATTAATAAAATCTTAGCATTTTTTGCCATTTAAAGGTCAAATGGACATGAGCTGTGTTGAATCAAACTAGAAACTACTGCTGGGACTGAAAAAAATTTCCCTCCCATGGAATACCACTCAGTAGCAAGTCAGGGAGACTTACTGGAAGGGAAGGGTGGGAGGGACTGTGCTTTCCGGTAAAGCAGAACATACTTTTAGAAGGACGATACTGTATTTGTCTAGCCAGTGATCCTGTAGAATATGGTAATTCTTGTGAACTGCCCTGCCTGTGGGAAGTGGAAAAAAGTCAGGTTTTGACAATCTCTGTGAGACTTGCAGGGTGCAGTTGGTAAACCGGAGGTTTATGAGAAATTTACAACACATGCACGTTTATTTGCAGGAGGGGCTGCACAGCTTCCTGCTGGAGGTTTGAATTCACTGAATGCACTTTAGAAACCAGTATGTTTTTTCAGACACAAAGAGATAAGCATTTACTCTATGTTTAGGTTATCATCTTCTATTCTAGGTACCTAGGATCAAATCCAAATTAAGAACATGACATACGAATGGCCATACTGGCTTTGAGCAAAAGGTAGACCTAGCAGGCTGTTCCTTCTCCAACGGTGGCCCAAAGCATGTGCCGATGGGAAGTACAGAAAAGGACAAATTTACGGACATAATCTGTCACCTTGAGCAATCGGTTGCTCAACTTATACCTGAGTCAGAATTCGACTTTGTGTATTTAGCAATTCTCAGGTAATTTCGATGAGCTTGTCTAATCTCACCATGAACCCATGTGAATCTGTATTAAACATGCATGGGAAACAGAAAAAAAATATAAATTCTTTTACAGTCTATATAAAATTCTATTTTAATTATTAGGTATGCCATGTACACCCCATGACAAGAAGGCCATAACACTATTCTATTAAAAGTGCCACGAAAAGTGAAATAATATAACTGTGCCTGAGGTGTATTTTCCTTTAATACCTCACTGGAGATTTCTTGTCTAGCTTTACCTAAGAACCTGGCTTTTCCTCTCTCACCACCCTCCAGTACATATCTGTGTGCACAGGAATAAATGCATCATCGCAATCTCCTCCTGCAATTCATTTGCTGATATTCCTAAAAGGTATTTTGTTTTGGAAGACTAAAACACCTAAGAAAAGCTGACAAGGTGAGCATGCCAAGAAATGAAAAGAAAATTTAGTCTCCAGTAAAAACTCAACTATTATCATAATGCGTATTCCAACTCAAGTCTAAGGTATTCTGTATTTTTACTGAATGTATAAGCTTATGTGGTTTGTTAGACTCCCATTCATTATGGAAATAGACCACTAAATTACATCTTTTGGAAATGGAATCATTATAGCTGTAATTTACAAAATATATTAAGCCCTTTGATCTTTGTCAGAGAACATATCATATACTTTTAAACACACTGTTTAGAAATGGTAATTTTAAAACTATAAACCTTACATTTACAGCGTTAATGCATATAACAGACTGTACTTTTCTATCAAAAATAATGTCCATGTTCTGTCTGTTGCATGACATTTCCTCAACTTTCACCTGATCAGAAAAACATTTGATACTGGAAACCAATAATCTGTGAATGAAAATTGTCACCAATGGACACCTGTTGGCATTTGCATTACTCAGGCATATGATCTAAATAAAGCTAGTTTTTCTAGTGATAATCAACTGCAAATTGATTATTTTCAACTCTGCAATATCACTACAATATATCCTGTAGTTCGGCATCTTACATATGCATGTTTAAAAGTAATTAATATATCTCAATAATATTAATCTACAGTCTGGATGCTATTTCAAAACTAACATTTTTCTTTAACTTTGTATATCAAGTGCTTTTTTGTTTTAATTATTACTTTCTCACAATAGCAAGACGGTGCAAGAGAACAAGGATAAAAAGATGCTTAGCCATTTTTAGGAATCTTTAAGGTAATCTTCTTGTGCAGTTAAGAATCAGAACAGATGTTCGATCTTATCCATGGATTAACTGGAGAGGAGCGGATTTGTAGAACTATATTTTTGAAAATGAACCTGATCTTGAATATATTTGTTCTTATAAAAAATGGCATTTGCTCTTGAAAGATCTAGTATAATGTCAAAATCCTGCCTGAACTGGAAACTAGTCACTTAGAAGGAAAGGATCATAATGGCACAGAAGAAGCAGTACATTGTATTTAGAATGCTATTCCTTGGTCAGTGTAACTGACAACATATAAATAGTCAGATTTTGGAACTTCGCCAACATTTATTCAAGCTTTTAAAATGTTTTGGACACCAGTTAAATCGAGCGTGAGAACAGAATTCATCTCTATACATGCACTTCAGTCCGATGCTTTCACTGATAAAAGTTACGATCTTAAAAATAATTTCTTTTTTCCCCCTTATTTTTGGAACTGACATTTTCTAAGGAAATACAAACTGTTGGCACTTTATTTTAAAAAGAATACCACTGTGGTCCATCGCTTTATTAAAAATGGGCAGATTAAATCATACTACCTTAAATAAATAAGTAGAAAAATAGAATTTTTTAAAAATTGTTATTATGAACAACAGCTTTGGATTGTTGGCTGTAATTCTCACCTAAAAAGAGCAGTGGTCCAGTCTTTGTGTACTGCCACTGCAGGGCCCAGGCATTTTGACTTACCCATTCAGTTGCTAAGTATAAACTTGGGGCATTTGTTCACAAAAGGTTTCATAAAATGAACAGCTAAAATAAAATGTTGCTTTTTGCCCAAAATAGCATAGTCTGCAGACTTCAAGAGCAACCATTACTGTTTATAATTAATATGATATCACTGATTACCACTTATAAACCTTTTTTATGGGAGCTTAAGCCTCCTATATTATGTGTAACTGAGCATATGGAATCTTAGATCATTTTTTTACCTTCTGTCTCTGAAAATTTTCAGAGGAAAGAAAACTAGTTGTATTTCATTATTCCGTATATTTAGCAGGTCTGTTTTCTTGGCCATGAGTCTGAAAACCTTTTCTAAGAGGACTTATCTAGCAGCTGTGTTGACAATTCTATTTTTGAGCACAACTTCAAGAGCAAGATGAGTTCTTCACACCTGTGCCTCTAGAGCTTACTTTTTGGAAAGAACTGGGCTTTGCATTAATTTTGCAGCAAATACCGTACAGTGCAAAGAAAAAAAAAGTTTCCCCTTCTAGCATAGGGTGTTAAGGGAAAGCAATTTGTGCTGTGTGGAGGAAGCTTTCCTATGAAGGCTCTGGACACAACATAAAAACCGGTTAAAAGGGATCTTTTGATGCTGCAACATATGCCTATATTGAACCGGTCTTTGGAAAGTATTATTGAGACAAACTCACAGCTCAAATTCATTCAGAATGTTACCCTACCATCATACAATTAAAGATTTCCAGGCTTTTAAAGAACAATGTCCACCTGGAGTAGCCACTGTAGACCTAGAATAAGAACACTTTCTTCATGTGATTTCTTCATATTTGTCCACACAGTTTTATAGAAAAAGAAGCATGTTCAGATTTCCCTGTTGGGGTGTACAGCCTGGAGTGTGGATGACTGGGTCCTCAATATCAAGAATGTGTTCTGCACTCTGAAAAAATCTCACTGGAAGCCTGTGTGAGGATGGATCTCTCCCTAAGATGAAGCCAGGATCCTGCCAACGCCCCCCAGACAGAGCTACAGCTTCTGCAGTGCTTCAGGGCCTGGTAGTGCTGACAGGGGCTAATTGCACAGAAGTGATCAGAAAAACATCAGAGCCACTTCACCAACAACAATTCTACTTGACATCTAAGAAAATCACCAATTACTGCCTCAACCTTCTTGTTAGAAATCCATTCTGTGAAAGATACAAATCTACGGAGCACATAGATTTTATGGTGAATCTANTTTTTTTTTTTTTTGAGAAGTTGAGTCATAGAGTGTCAAGTCAGGTGAAAGATGCTTTTGTCTGTGCAGTCCTCTTAATACTCGTGACATCAATGACAGTTTTTTTATAACACCTGATAATAAATCAGTGTATATTTCAACATAACATCACTTATCCTGTTTCTAAAGTAAAATAACTCAAAAAGATGAAAAAAATTAGCAAAACTCTCTTGTAAAACCTCGATTTCACTCCTATGTACTACATTTTATGATGTTTAAAATCCATAATCATATGTTTTTCCACCATGTCCTTGAATTGTTCAGAGCTCAATATGATGGCTGCTTGGCAAATGATCCAGCAATTCGATACGTATTTTCGTCCTTATTGTTTAGAGATTCCATAGCTCCTTCACTGCACACCATAAAACTGTCTCAGCCATGTGGGGCAGAGTGTTCCAGTGGTTGGAGGAATTAACGCTGGCTGCTGCTCCACTTTGCATAGACGTTTCTCATTATGATGGAGTGTGAATGATTACTTCAAATCCATTTTTATAGAATTTAGAGACAAAAGTTGAAAATAATTTGTCTTCCACATTTTTGGCACAACTGTAGGAAAAAGTTTGTGAAAAAATCAATCAGTGGAACTTGATATGAATGAACACCTTCTATTTGGAAAAACTTGAAAAAAAGTGCCTGCTTGTATTAAATTTGGCCAGTAGATGCACTGCAAAATCTTCATTCTAAGCAATCATCTATGTTACTACATTAATGTATTTGGTAGAGGGGGCTCTCCAAGAGGCTGAATGATTGATTTTCAGTCTGACTGCCAAGCAAGCAAAAATATTAAAAATATATTTTTAAGTGCTATTATTTCTTTCCACAGAAATGCAAAAGAAGCAAAAACATTCCCCAGTGATTAAAATGTTCCATTTAACTAAAACGAATGTTTCATTTTGGTACTTATGCAAATTAATTAAATGCGTTGTTTCCTAAAACTGATGTAGGAAAAGCCAGCCTTTTACCCAACAACTTAGAGGTTTGAGCACTCACCAGTATGCAGCAACTCAGAACCAAGTCCATCTCTGCCAGAGAACTCTTTAACCTGGAAGACACTAATCATTAAGTCAAAGAGGAAGAAGGAGGACTTTATTCACCACCTTATGTATGTCAAATTGTTTCTAATTCAGCAACCAGCGGTCTCTTGTGCCTCCTTCTGAAAAAACAAATTAAAGAGGTACTTTCACTAGTTGCGAAACACACTAGTTACATGTTATTTTTTTGAGGTAGAGCTGAAAAACTATGGGTAAGGTGTAACCAGTTCAAATAACCTAATAGTATGGGTCCTAAAACAGGAGAGCTTTTAGCCTGTGCCTCTTGTGTGCCTGGCAGAAGAAGTTATGCTTCTAAGGGACTGCTAAAGCCACCAGCTTAGAGCACGTTCCGACCTGGGCTTTCTTTGGAGCTCTTCCACTTCGTTCAAAATTAATTATGTGTGTACTGAGAACACGCAACAACTCTCCCATGTGATGAGTAGGAGATTTGTTGTAGCAGTAGAAATATCTGTGTTTAAATGTGAGGTCTTGGGAGAGTAAGTTGTTCCTTCAACATGCAGGACTACAAAGCAATGGGCTGTTGGGGCTGTTTATGTCTCAGACAGGTTTCAAGGGTGGAAATGAGCCTGATTTTCCCATAGCAGGTTTCCCAAGTTATATAAAGGTTGTATCATGCTGTCATCACCTTATATAAAAGTGCTAACATATTATCGATTACGTGGATTCAACCGGTATTTGCAAAAAAGTGCAGGGGTGAATAAGCCCCATTTTTCCTAACAAATTTACGATTTTCTTAAAAAACAATTATGTAGGTGCACTCCTGACTTAATCACAGAATCTCTTTTGCTATTTTACAATAATTTCTGTACTTCAAACCAGTTTGCTGATTTTCTCATTTGCATCTTTGAATTTGTGTCAAGTGTCTTTCCTGTTGGTTGAAGAAATGTTGAATAAGATTATATTGCAGGGGAGTCTGTCATGCTTGACATGTGGTAAACTAATTCTCTACTTCGACCGCAATGTAAAGGGAAGTTGGAGCAATCCAGAAGAAACAAGGAATTTGCAACATTTGTAACACCCTCCTGATCCTATCTTGGGGTGAACTGTATATGTCTTACATACAGTCAGATCTTACATACAGATCCGTCAAAATCTTTCCATACAGTAAATAGGCAAGCCTTTTCTAACTTTTCATTAATACGGGGTCACTAACCTGTACTAAACGCTTATTATTTGGGGGTTGCTAAAGCAGTGACTTCCATCCTGTCCTCCACAAGATGAGGCTGGGTGATTTCACTTGACGCTGCTACAATACTTATCCACCAACCCCTCTCGCTCCTGCAAAACGCGCGCTAGCAAGGATTACGGTATATAATTAAATTCTTCAAGCTAGCAAGTCATAGAATTGTTTCAGTTGGAAGGGACCTTCAAAAGTCATCTAGTCTAAACCCCTGCAATGAGCAGGGACATCTTCAACTAGATCAGGTTGCTCAGAGCTCTGTCCAGCCTGGCGTTAAATGTTACCAGGGATGGGGCATCTACGACCTCTCTGGGCAACCTGGGCCAGTGTTTCACCCTCATTGTAAAAATTTTTTTCCTCACGTCTAGCCTGAGTCTTCCCTTCTTTAGTTTGAAAGCATTGCCCCTCGTCCTACCGTAACAGGCCCTGCGAATAAGTCGGTCCCCACCTTTCTTACAGGCCCTTTCAAGTACTGAAAGGTTGCAATAAGGTCTCCCTGGAGCCTTCTCTAAGCTGAACAAGCCCAACTCTCAGCCTGTCCTCACAGAGTGGTGTTCCAGCTCTCTGGTCATCTTGGTGACCCTCCCCAACAGGTCCATGTCTTTCCTGTGCTGAGACCTCCAGAGCTGGATGCAGGACTCCAGGTGGAGCCTCGCCAGAGCAGAGTAGTGAGGAAGTCCACGGAGATTGAAATGGCTTGTGGACTGCAAGAAAGGAAGGAAATCTCTTTTGCTAATCTTCCTGCCACACCTTTGCCTTCCAACTTGGTGTCACTGGTGCCTGGCACCTGTGCCTTAGAGACATGTCACCTTAAGGGAAGTGGTATGGACAGGTGCTAATGCCATCTTTCTGACCAGATCGCAGGGCTCTAATAAAACTGTTTGCTCACCCACCCCTTTCTGTCCTAACCCTTGGCCCTGCACGTTCAGGAATTTTGTTAGGAAGAGTGAGGACAAGGGCTGCACACACAACTGCTGTTTCAGTTTCTGTGCTGCGTACACAAGCAGCATCAGAGCATCATCACTCCCTTGGTGGGGAGAAGGGGAGAGAAGAAGAAGTGACAATGTGGGAGATGGAAAATGGTAAGGGAGGTGAGTGGAATGTACAGTGTCAGGTGGGACCAGGCTCCCTACACTGGCCTAGAACCAAGACTAACACTGCAGTTAATGTGACACTGCAGCAGTATTGGCACCTAATAATTTTGGTCCAATTTGAATGCATTTTGAATTATGATAGTGTCATGATATTGCTCTATGGCTCCTCACTGATAAGTGAGTGAGTCTTCAAGTTGATGGTCTTCTATCTCTTCTGCTGGCCTTCTCTTCGTCGTGAGCCTGACATCTTTGTATACTTTTGACAAAATATCACACTTCTCTACAGTACTCATAAAAAGTACTGCAATAAATCATTTAAAACTGTAACTTTGGATTTTACTATCAAATTCTTAAAACCAGAATATTTTTCTCGCTCCCTAAGTGGAGACTGAATTCACCTTGCAGGAATTTTCTTCACTTGCCCCATTCAGTTCTTTGTGGATGCTCATTTGCAGGAGAGAATTTATGATTCTGTCTCCTGCTCTCCTCTCCTAGGGTGGCATGAATTACCTGGGTCAAGGACTGCCTTTCTTGCTTCCTCTTCATTCTTTTCTGTCTGATGCACTGAAACATCCTTCTCTCTCCTTTAGACCATGGATTCATCCTCATTCGAGCATATTAGCTTGGGTATTTATATGTGCAACAAATAATAATTAATTGGGGGGGGGGGAAGTATTTACGGGCCCCACTCCACATCTGACATTACAGAGTGCAATACTACTGAAGAGTGTATTTTTTGACTTCTCACTAGCAGCTAGTTCGTAATTTTGGGGCTGGGAGCTGCTGCATCCATGGTGAGGAGGAAGTTTTCGGGGCTGTGGGTGCTTTTCCTTCCTTCTGCCAGCAAACAGCGATCCACGCCAGGATTTGCTTTCTGCTCCTGTATTTCGGCGATGCAATGTGTAAAACTGTTCTGTGTGTGAGAGAGAGTGTGTGTGTGTGTGTGTGTGTATGTGTGCGGCTCTCCCTCGCTGTGTCTGTCTCCAGGATTTCTCCTTGCCTGGCTCAGGAGGCTGCTCCAGCGCTGCGCGGAGCAGAGGTTTCCCCGGATCCCGTAAATACAGGCACACGCATGCACACACACACAGACACACAGGCACGCACAGAGCCGCTGTCCAGTCCATCCCCACGCCGGCTGCTTTTCCCACCACCTCCAGCCTCGCAGAGGCGGCAGGCGCAGCTCGGCGGCGGATCGTGCTGCCGCTGGCCCGGGACTCCGCTCGCAGCTACGCGCCCGCGGTTTCAATCCTCACAATCAACAGCCAGATTTTTACCCCTCCCTTTATTTTTTTTTTTCCTTGGTGGGGGTGGGATAGGGGGGTGTCGAGAGCGCTTTGCCTTTGGAGAAGGAGCCGCGAGGGAAGAGGCTGCCGCTCTCCTGCCCCCGCCGTGCGCGCATGTGTGTGTGTGCGCGCCCATCTCCCCCCCGCCTCGCAAAAGTTTGCCTCGGCGGCCGGGGGGCTCCCGGGCCGCCGCCCCCGCTGCCTGAGGTCGTGGCG
>VWYH01006358.1:387034-414566 GCA_013399365.1 Pampusana beccarii | reverse complement strand
CGGCGGCGGCGCGGGACTTGCGCGCCGCGCGGGACTTGAGCGCCGCGCCATGCCGGCGGCGCAGGGGGCTGCTGCGCGGCGCTGCGCCTTGGCGGGGCTGCTGCTGCTGTTGCTGCCGCCCGCAGCCGCGGGGACCGAGGGCAAGGCGCGGAGCTGCGGGGAAGTGCGGCAGGCGTACAGCGCCAAGGGCTTCAGCCTGGCCAGCGTGCCCTACCAGGAGATCGCAGGTAAGGGGCCGGGCGGAGCGGGGCGGGGGGCAGCGGAGCGGGGGAAGCGCCGCCGCCCGGCTGCGCGCACTCCCCGCGGAAGCGGGGCTGTGGATTGCCAGGTTGTCTGCGCGGCGCGGAGCGGCTTCGCCGGTCCGGGTGGCAGAGAGGGGCTTCCCGGCGGGGCGTGTGTGTGTAAAGTGTTGAATAAATAAATATACAAACTAAGGGGGGATTACAAAAAAAGAAAAACAAAGGTGGGGGGCGGGACGCGGGCGAGCCTCAGCCGCGGTTCCTTTCGCCGGCAGAAACTTCTTGAGAGTTGCAGCGGGGCTGCGAGAGGCAGAAAGCGGTTCCGCAGTGGCTGCTGCCCCCGCTGCCGCCGTGTGCGAGGGAAATAACTTTGCCCTTTGCCAGCGGGGACAGGGCGAGAGGGAGGCGGAGGAGGAGGAGGATGGGGAGGGCAGTCCTACCCTTCCGTCCCCCCCGCCCTTTCTCCGGACCCCGCCGCGGCCCCGGGGAGCGCCGTGCCCCTCCGAGGGGTCCAGCCCAGCCGCGCATCCCCGGGCCGGGCAGCTCGCCCCTTGGAGGCGCAGCCGGGCGCCTCCGCTGCAGCCGAAATGGAGCAGAGGCATCGGCTGCTGGGGAGAGACACCTCCCCACACACACACACACACTCCCCGCTCCGCCGCCCGAGACCCCAGGCAGCCTGTTACTTAGCTTTTCCTTCTGCTGAAACATGCCCACAACAGGTTATATCTCAATCTGCCTGCGAAAATATTGGAGGTGGTTTTGGTTGTAATTTTATTTTCCTGCTTTTCGCTACGACCTTATACCTATTGCATCTTTGAGACTGAATGAAAAAAAAAAAAGGTCTGGGGCAGATAATCCTTTACCAATTGGAAAGCACAAAACGAGAGGAATTATATGGGAAGGCGTGAGCCTTAAATTGGACTGCTCGAGCCCTCAGGAAAGATTTCTGCTTTGCCACTGGCACTTTGCTGTTAGGTTCTGCTGTTTGTAGAGTGAATCAGATGCCCCTCGATTTGCTTGCTTCCTTTTTAAAGTTGCAAGCAGTAGATTTACCCTCCTTGAGGTGAAATAGAGCCACAGTTATTCACTGTGCAGTGTTGACCACTTTACGTTATAAATGTGGAAAATCTCAGGACAGCAAGGATGTAGTTCACAAAAATACAGGGAAGGTTGTTGCACGTTGCCAATGCAGAACAGACCAGATCTCTGTACAGCCACGTTGATTCCTTCAGACACATAGGTCTGACCCACTGCCATGCTTTAGGACAAGGCAGGAGAGTAGAGGACCTGTGCGTGTAACTATTCCACAGGCACTGTTGTCCCTCAGGCCCACCGATTCTCTGGTCTTTCTCTGCTCTTTTCTAAAAAAAATTATCTTTAGGTTGCTCATCAGTTATATCAAATCAATGAAATCGCTTCTGTGAACCACAGACCATTTGAATATGCAATCATGCTTTCCCTTCGCATACTGTTACTCCATCTGTTTTAAGACGGAGTGGTAGGACATGCCCTGTCCCATTTAAAACCAGTAATAATAATTTTTAGGGAATTTCAGACTTCTAGTAACTTTGGGTAAACACTTGTTGCTTTCAACTCACAGAGAAGTTTTATTGTCTCTTTTATTTTCTGAATGTACTGCGCAAAGTTGCTGTGCATTTTTTAAGGAATCCCAGCATTTGCAAGTTTCTGCTAACATGTATTGATACAGAAAGCCTCATGATAGCTAAATATTTAACAATAATTAAATCCAAAGTTACTCTTCAGTTTCTTGCTAAGCTTCATAAGTGATATCTACTTTTATGCTTGAGTGACCTGTACTTTTATGGTTATGGTGATTTATACAGAGATGAATTATTTTTTTCTGAGCTCCCTACTACAAGTTGTTTTCTTTGTGTTTTATCTACCTTGTTACTAGTTGGTGTATCAACTTTTGAGCAGTTCTGTGTGTAGCTATTCAAGCTACTCAGTTGTTGGAAGCCTTGCATTGCTTTAAGGTGTGCTTTGGGGTATGTTCTTCTTGTACCGAGCTGAGAGGTTGTGTAATAGCTGTTCATACAGCATGTGCTCTCATTAATGTGAAAGCTACCTATTTGCAACCCATGCAATGCTGGAAATTTAATTAAAGCGATCAACATACAGGTTTCAGAATATTTTTTTTTTTCATTCTGTCTTACTCCACTGTACTGACTTGGTTAAGGAAGCAATTTGTTACTATTCTGAAAGAAGTGTAGTCTGTCAGATGCCTCGTGTTTTACAGAGTTCAAAGAACTTTAATTACCGTCGAATTTTTGAACAAACGTGTTTTCAAAAGATTTTGCATCAATGGCTTGATGAAAAATAGTAATGTGCAACATGATTTATGTGTTTTGATTTACCAGTAGTTGTATGTTTTCATTTGTCATTTGTTTAAAACCTGCTTTCTAGCTAGGACTGTTGAAACTTGATAAACTGAAGAGGCAGCATGTATGTGCTGATGCAAAGTGTGTAGGTACTGATGCAAAGAGCTGAGGAATCTGTTTGAATTAGAGGCTGCAGACACAGAGGTACCCTTCTGTTGAAGGGAGCTGCAAAGCCAGACTTGTTAGATGACTTCTGTAAAATTATTTATACTGGCACTCACTTTTGAATGGAGAAGGTAGAAGTTACAGATCTAAAAAGCTGCCTGTTTTTGCACTGTAAGGCAAGGTTTTCCTACAGTATTTTGTTGCATGTGAAATGTGCTGAAGTTGGTAATAATGCCATTATGATTGTTTGCTATGCTTTTACAACAATGCTACATTGTTCTATGTAATTGTATAGTACTTGTGATCAACCTTCTGTGCCTGACATCTTGTCTGATCACCAAATTCTGATGCTGTGACCTACATAGGAGTACAGTATGAACAGCTGGTTTCCAACATAAGTTATCAAAGTAAGTCCTCAATAAAGGAACTTTGCCTGGGTATGGCGAGAGCAAGAAATTTGAAGTATACGTAATATGCTGCTGTGGGCTTGATTCTATGCATTCGTCACGTGCAGGGTGGGCAGCAGTAGCTTGCGGTGTACCCTGGGCTATCCTTGTAAAATCTGCCCTCTCATAAAGCTGCTGTGGAGTATCCTGCACGTGAAGAAGAGTTGAGCTGTCAGACTCACACTGCTGTGCCCCAGCGTTCATGAGCACTGAGTGGGGCTCCTGAGGACTTTGCAGGAAATGTTTTGCTGTAGGAAAACCTGTCACTTGAAAGTAAGTGCAAAAGAGAGAACTCACAGCACATATCTGTTAGCATTACTTGTTTAACTCCAAGTACGATTTCAATAACTTAGAGCATCTTAGGGGAAAACATGAAAATGAAACATCAAAGTTAAAGGTAGAGTGTGCCCTTGCCTCAGAGTTTTCTGAGTGAAAGTGAATGTCTCACTGTTTAAAAGTAATGGTTGTGTCTGATTAGTGCTTTTCCACTTTCAGTTGATCTAGAGATTTTGAAAGGTGAAGGATGTGNTTTTTTCTTCTTTCCCTTTTTACTAGAGCCTGAATAATAAGTGTATTTAGACAAAGACTAGAAGTGTTCTGGTAAAGCATCCAACTGTAAAGATGTTGAATTCTAAATACTGCGTCAGGAGTTAGTGAGCTTTGTTCTCCTGTGCAGATGATGAACGAGGTGAGATTCTGGCAACACAGAGACACTGTAGTGAAAATAACTGAAATGAAAGCAGAAGCAAACCCTTCATTTTGAAGGTCAGGAGTCACTTGAAATTGTGCTTTGATGAATGGGCTTCATACTGGCATAATACAGAGGTGTTGACTGAAGAAAGGTAGCAAACATAACACAGTTGCTTGTAGCTCTTAAGTGGTAATAATAATAGTAAAAATAAACTCAGTAGTCAGTCAAGCAATTGAGATGTTAGTCCATGTCAGACATTCCCAAGATACTCTTTTCGAATGTTTTGCTTTCCTTTAAGTAGCTCTAAAATGTAGTGGTAGAATGACAGGAGACCAAGTCTGTATCAAAGCACTTCTTAATTAATGTCGTCTTTTACTGTTTCTCTGCTCCTGTTACTGGGAGTTGCTTGAAGAAAATGCCTTCAGACCAGGAGGCAAATGGGGACTCACAGGCACCTTATGTGGCTGTCTCAGGGGCATAAAGTAGGAACAGCTTTACTGAAATAAATTATGTATTTGATGCACATTTTTGAAATCCGAATTGGGCCATTAAAGACTAATTCACTTCCGATCTCAGTGATGACAATGAAGATGGACACAGAATTTCATGTAAACTTTTAACTTTTCATGTTTTAGCACTGTAGTAGTAGTAGTATCCTCCACACTGTGTACGGCTGCTCCTCGCCTCTGTTCGCGATTTCAGTAACTGCAGCATCAAGAGACTTTCTGGTCACCCTCCCTTACCACCTGCCTTATTTCCCTGTTGTGAGTGCATGGTGCACATTAATAAACCTGCACATGCATTTAACTAGGAGGAAGCACAGCTTTTGTAAGACCTGGCTTTGCTATCACCTTTGTATGTATGTATTAGTTTGTATGTGACTGATGCCATTAAAGGGAACACAACTTACGTGTGCCCATCTAAACCCAAAGGTGCTGTTTGTAAGATCAGGACCTTTGAGGAGAAATAGCATGTTTTTAATGCTTATAAATAATTCATTTTTGACTGAGAATTTTAAATCTCGGCATCTGGAGTTTCCCAATGTGACTTTATGGTAGAGAACCTTGGAAAGAGGGACTTCAAAATAGAAAAGTCAATGCTTTACTAATTAGTGTAATGATGAATTTCAGTGCATTGTACTCTAATCATCATTTCCTTCTGTTGTCAGTTTGACTTATAATCTAAAAGTATACCTAAAGCTATAATATTTTTTACACTTCTAAGTGCTAATGTGTTAACTGCTCTAATGCTGTGTTAGTGCTTATTTCATCATATGCTACTGTGAAATACTCCTGAGATTAGGTGGTGTTCAGACACCAGAGGTCAAGCACTATGTTAAAAGCTCAGGCCATTCTTTTTATATTACTGTAATAAAGAATATATTCGTTTCTATTATACTACCACTTGGCTCTCATAAAAGGTCAGTTTCAGCTGAATGTACAATTACTAGCAAATGGCAAATCTTATAACAAGTGATCAACAATAAAAGCTTTTCTGGGTAATTTGTCTTTAAAATTACCACCTGCCATTTCTTTTGAATGACTTGAGCATCTTGCTATCACTCGGAGATATCTGTCTTATTCCCCACGATACGTGTTAGAAATCTATGCGTGCTAATCTTCCTTTCTGCTTAGTAAAGTAAAAATGCATAATTACATTAAAGTTTCTAGTTGAAATAACAGGCTTGGTGCTTAAAACTCCATTATGGTGTCAAAGTATCAGCACTCCCATTACTAGCAAAATGAAATTACGTTTTCAATGAACTATGACTATATGCTCCCCTTCGTACCTGGTTAATGGGTGCTATCTCCCTGGGAAGGGAACCTTCATGCTGTGGTTTTGACTGTTCATTCTGCCAGGTATAATTATTTTAGCAGCTTAAATATGTATAAAAGAATTAACACTTCTCCACAAATTCCTAAGAACAGCATATAAAGGTTCATGTTTAAAGGCAGAATAGTTGTTATGCTAAAGAGAGAGAATACATCGCAAGATGCGAAAAGAATTTAGAATGTATTTCCAATGACAGGAAAATGTGTGCCTGGTAAAATTCTTATCCCTTTATTCCTCTGTATGTAAAAACAGTCTAAAACCGACTGAAACTTAAGGTTTGCTTTCTTCACTACTTATTGCTCCAGATCTCCTGCACACGTGCAAAAAATAAGCCTCCCTAATAAATTTTTTAGCTCTTGTTAATGGGAGGCTGTCACAAAGACCACCAGCTCTCTTCGATGAGCTTCTTTTGGCTAACGTGACCTTTTCCTTCCAGCGAAGTGAAACAACGGCACTTTATTCTCTCGAGCTGCTGCAAAACACGTCAGACACGCAGCATTTGAAGGCAGGTGCCGTGAAGGAGGCGCCCGCACTCCCGCAAGGCTGCAAGGGCGACAGCAATTCTGGCCTTGCCGCTACGCCCGGCGGAGGGAGTCTCCGGTGAGCAAAGTCAGAGTTGTAAATAGTGCCGGGAAGCTTTGTGCCCCCCAGCCCGCCGTAGAAATCGGGGTGCCCAGGAGAAGCCCCTACAGCCCAGCGCCAGCCCTGCCATGGAGACCCGCCAACTGCTCGTCCTGGCCTTAATTTTCGGGGCTAGGGGCAGGAACCGCTTTCTGTCCGTCAAAAAGAAGCAGCAAGAGCTGATACTCCTAATGCAAACAGCAAATTGCTCTCCCGCTCGCCTAGCTGGCGAGGTCTGCCACCTTGCACTTCTAATGGCCTTTTAACCGCATCTCCAGCTGAGCAGCAGATGTAAAGGGTACCGAGCATCCCCAGCTGCTTTTTTTCTTTTTTTTTTTTTCCTTCCTGAAAGAAGCCCTTCTACAGATACTTGACTAACAATGGAGCGCTGGACCTGCTCGCTGACCTGTTGGGTTTAAAATAGCAGGGCAAATCTCCCGAAATAAGTGGAAGTCTCGACTGCTTTTAACAGGTGCCTTGTAGGGCTGTTGCATTAAATTAGGTACGCTTACAGAATAGCACAGTCATGTCTGTGGGTGTGGATGTGTGTGCATGTGGGGGTAAAATCATGGCTTTTACCTGGAGTGGCCTCGAAGTCACAGTTAAGAACTTAAAGAGCTGGAGATGCTGAATGTTACCAGAATAGGTATTTGCAAACCAGTGCGAAACTTTGTTTTATGGGTCCCATCTGAAAAACACATGTGCAAACACACATGAATGCAAAGATATGCACAATAAAAAACTACACAGGACTCTGTTCATATATATCAGCAAGATCAAAGGCTAAGTCAACTATGCTAATCCTACTGCTTAGGGCAGTTTAGGGAGTTTTAGTCCCTGTTTTAAGGAGTCAAATTAGTGCAAGCCTGATGCTTGTCTAAGCAGTAGGTAAGATCGCCTGCCCTCTAAGTCAAAAGGTGGACCTCCCTATTGCCAGAAAAAAGGTTTTTCATCAATCTATGATGGTAGCCACATATTTCTCTGATATTTTTGGCCACATCCCTCTGAATTATGTGTTGAGTTTCTAACCTACTAGAGACTGCGGGGACACCCATCTGGCTTTTGTCTGAGTTTGTCTTGAGAGGGAAGTCAACGCTCGGGATGAAGCTGTTGCACATCTGTGTATCAACCAGTAGTGTGGTATAGCATGAGGATGTACGTGGATGCTGCCATGGTTGTGAGAACTATATCCATTTTGTTATATCTGGAAAAATACTGTCTGTGAATGCCTCCCTACAGTTCTCATGTCATATGTCTGCAATTGGCTTTTGAGTTATGGTATCCCTTATGACCTTGGAGTTTTCCTTTGAGAGCCCATGAGCAGTAATTAATACAGGAAACTAAAATGACTTTCTTAACCAGAATTATTTTTTAAGAAGTGAAGCACAACGTTAGGTAAAGGATGTTTATGCACAATTATCCTACCTAAAGTCCAGTGCTGCTGATTAATCGTCACAGCCAGGGAGGTTCCCATCAAGTCCTGTGTACAATTCCTGTAGATTCTTTTCAGTTCAAGATTCTGTCTCCTGTCTTCAGGAAATGTTTCTCTTTGAGCTACTCTTGTCTTAATTTCATTTTTTCGGTGATATCAGTCAAGTAGTACGTGTAGCATTTTGGACAAATTGTTGGTATTTGTAGTTGCAGCATTTGAACCTGGAACAACCACTTCTCTTGCCCAGTAGACACCACATTGATCTGTGTTCTGGTTTTGGATAGTCTTTTGAGATGGTAGCAATCTGTGGCTTTGAAGCCCAAATTAGCAGCTCTAGATAGAGTTATTGAAGTTAGCAAAAACCTGACTTAGAGAACCAGGGAGAAAATGTAGGGTAGGATGAATTGTTAGAGAAGGGACTGTTACTGAAAGATGAATAAAGCATGAATGAGAGTACTTCCTTCTCTTATTGCTTGAGTCACTTTGCATTCATTGTTTTACATATTAAGACCCTTCACACAGTTAAAGACCTAGGAGAAGGGAAAAAGACTGGAAAAATGCTTTCATGCCAGGATTTAGATGAGCGAGATGCAAAGAAGGAGTGACAGAGCTGAGATGCTCCATTTCTTTTTTTTTTTTTTTCAATGCCTCACTTGGTCTTGGTCCATAGAGTCCGTAGGTTTCTCCTTTTACTCACCATCTAGGTGGTTAAACATCTCATTTCAAACAGGTTGTGGCAACCTGACTGATCATGCTCCAAAATGGAAAAAGTTCTAATCAAGATGTATTGGCGTTTCTATTGTTGAAAGTTGGTTACTTCAGAGCTTGTTGCTTTTTTAAGGGGGCAGTTCTCAATAATTCAAGCTCAGTATCTAATATGTTGTTACATCATTGCAGAGAGAACAATGCAGCTTTTGCACGGTTCTGTCTCTCGTCATAACTTTACATAACTGTGCTCTATAACCTGAGAGATCAGGCTGTGAGTTTCTGGCTTATCCCTATTATAAATGTAAAAAACGTTGTAGAAGTCTTGGGTCCAGTCTAGTCAAGTGTGCTTTTATTTACATCTCACCCCTTTGCATAGGAGTTGGCTTCAGCAAAGTTGTGTGTTCTCCGTTCCTGCCTCTGACTCCTTCGTTTGCATCAGGCCTGGCTATCTGACACACTGCCCTGGGCAGCAAGCTGATCTGATAGCTAACCCACCAAAAAAAGATCTTGAAGTTACTCAAGAGGGTGTGTGGGAACGTGTGCCTGAAGTCACTATGAGAAAGCGGGGCTCACCATTTGATGGTGGCTTTCAGGTAGATGTCTTAGAATTATAATGAAATTGCAAGAGGAACCGTCCGTCTTTTATCACGTGGTAGCAAAATGCAGTGTGTCAGTAGTGTAGTACTCTTGTAGTCTAACTGAGAAGAAGCTACTAGCAGCTGAGCATCCTTGGTATTATCTCCGTGTTTGGACTCGACTATCTAACTGCATCACCAAAAGTTGATAAGCCGTGCTAGCAAAGTCGTCTGTTTTCCAAAACTGAAGGAGCTGAACGTCTGCCTGGGATGAGGGGTCATACTGAGAATGCTTCACTACCGTAGGGAAACTCTCTGCTTGTTATCCTGTTGATGTGTGATAGTTAACGGGGTCACTTTAGTGGGTGTCTGCTGATTTTACGGCACGTTGAGATTTCAAGTTTATGTGCAAATGGATGGGTCTATTAGACTGCAGGTTTATATCCTGCTATTTTGTTGTCTTTTTTGTGTTTTAAATGTTTTCTACATGGGGGGGTACCCATTCCCAGCTATATGCAGCTTTGACACATAATGTAAAATTTAACTTGTAATATTGCTGAAATACAAATTGTTAAAAGCAATGGCAGGACACTCCTTTGCATGTCGTAAGTATCCAGTTTTCAGTCAGCAGACTTCAGAAACTGTTGCACATTTTTAAATGTCTTTTACATTCTGAGTACCCTAATTTTTAAACGTGTACTAGTCCCTGAGAAGCTCAAACAATGGACTAACAAATCAAAGGGAAGGGATGATGAACGCCTAGTGGCTAAACATGAAGTGTTTTCCATCTCTTCTCTTGAGCTGACATAATATTTGTCAGAGAAAGGAGTTGTAAGTACAAACAGTGACTGCATGTTATTTAGTTACACAAAATAGATTCACAGTATAAACAAATTATATAAATATTTATTTATTTAACATTAGCTTTTGGCTTTGCAACTTTAGCATATAAGATAATACTGCATATGAGCAATTTAGATTCCTTGGATGAAAATAGCTAGATATCATTTTGTCTGTCAGCATTATCTGTGTTGTAGAGAAATACGGAAAATACCTCTTGAACAGTTTCAGTCTCTCACCATATGCTCTTTAACCAGTTAGAGTCATTGCAATTTACAGTATTCTTATCTGCTGTAAACTTTGCATTATATGCATGTATTTAAAACAGTTTCAAGTATGTAAAAGAAGATGCCAAAGCTAACCCACAGTAAAAACTTCCTTTATATATATACGCATTATTTTGTGAAGTAGTCTATGCACTGCTAGCAGTTCAGCTGAAAAAACAAACAAAAGCAGAGAAGACAGATCCTGCTAATAAAAATTGCAAACCAGGTTTTGTTGGCTCAACAGAGATTTAGGTGATTCTGAGCAGAGAATCAAAATCTAATTTAAAAATGAAGGTATTTAAAAGAATGGGCTGGGAGGCGTTATTTACTGAATTGGTGAAAAGCCAGGAGCAATATTCCTTGACTGCTGCTGTTCCAAGATGGTCTGTCATGTTGGCTATGGGCTGGCAATAAGCACTGTTAATTGAATACCTGGAACATAACTAAAATGCATTGATTAAATACAAACACCTGTCTTTGAAATGCAGCATGGCTGATGAAGTGAAAGGAGTCCAAGAAATAGCTTCTTGAAACGGAATGCTGAAACAGTGATTAGCTTGTTCTTAAAGCTGATCTTCAGAAGTCCTGTACCGTTCTTTGAAAGAGAACTCTTTCTTCTTTAATTACTGAGACAGCACACTAAATGCCATATATTGACTGTAATCAGATTGGTTGTGGGGCATGTGTAGACTTCTGTTACAAGTTTTTTGAGTTGAAGACCCCCAAACCTGATTTCTGCATATCTCCACTGACTGCAGCTGAGTGCAGAATTTGGCTGAGATTTAATTGCAGTTTTTCTACAAAAGGAAGTGAAGCAGCAAATGATACAAAGTTCAAAATTAGAATTTAATTGTGTGAAGCACTGAAGAAGGGACAGTCCTGGCTGCAGAGAGCTTCCATTTTATATTTATGCCAATATTTCTTCATGAGACTTAAAGAGTCGTAATGTCAGTCGTGCATATTCTTTAAATCTTTTTTTATTACATAAATAACAGATGTAGTGCAAATAAATATGCTACTTGATTTTTTAATTGTCCTTTTAGAGGACATCGGCTTCATATCCCATTGAGATTACCCCAATAATTGATGGATCCTTTGTGGAAACATCTTTGTACCTTGTTAATTAGTAATTTAGAATCTGAGTTTGCTTTTAAAAGCAGCCCCAGCTGGACACTGTAGATCATTGCCTAGAGCACGGTCTATGTTTAGTACAGAAACTGGCCAAAACAAAAACTCTTTAAACCTTGTATAACAAAATCTGGTCACTGGTGAATACTTAAACACATAAATAAATATCATTGCTCAAGTGGAGCTTTTCTGTATCTGATGAATGGATTTAAATTGCTCTTCTCTCACAGTTTGCCCAAGAGACTAATGCCTTCTATTCAATGGAGAAGAATGCACAGAAGTATTATGCCCACTTTGTGTGGACATATGTACATACTTTCATGTACCTGTGTACGTGAAGAGCCCCTTACATTCAAAAAGTCTGCTGTAATATTATCATATATCAGACAGCTTTTTTCCAAGGTGTATTATAACACTGTTGATAACTTTTGGATTGTAAGTGAGGTCCAATTTTCTTTGTAATATTTGCATAGTTTTTCTTTCATTGCTACTTTTTGCTTCTTTGAGTATTCTACAGTAATATCCGTTTTTCTCGTGGCAGGATGCTCATTGCCATTACCTTATGCCTAATGGACCTCTCAGGCTGAATCTGCTTTTGACAGAAGAGGAAACTCTACAGAATTTCACTGTCCTTTGTAGCTAAAACAACCAGCAAAAATTAAATTCAAGATGAAGAAAATGAAGTAGTTAAGAGCAGATTCACCCAGAGTTTTGTCTGTAATGCTAAACAAATCTGATGCAGGTCCATAAACTGCAGTTGGGCTAAAGAATCATACATGTAGCTTTGCTATTTTTTTTCTATATTTTAGGTTATTTTTTATAGTCCTTTCAATGTCATTATTACAGGTATTGTACATCACAGACAATAAACCTTTCTAGAAAGACTAATGGAGTTGGCAAATTAGGATCATCATTTTAATAGCTGATACATAAGTGCTGATCTTTTTGTTCCATTTTGTGGCTTGCCTGATGTTGGGAACTGATCAAACTGTTGCATGTGATGTAGCAGAATAAATCTCAAAATTATTCTTAAGAGTTCCTGTACCTTTGTGTTAATTCGATATAGAGATACAGAGGTACAATCTCAGTTTAAATTGGCAAATATGAGATGAGTTATTTACATTTTTCAACAATAAGCATCTTGGGAAGGTGATAGTAACAGCTAGCAGCCACATTTTTTGATTACTAGATATTTGTGGTTTTGATACTCTGATATGTAAAGCAAATTTATAAACATTGCTACTAATTATTCCATGAATATTTGTCTCATTTTTATTTCTGCCCCTATGATCTGCATGTGCTAATCATTTGGTCCCCTTTGGAGCAAAGGTACTTACTAAGTTGCGTTAGATATAGCAGGAACTCAGTATTCAAACCATTTTTTATTGGAAAAATGTCTTGGTTGGTCTAATTTTACAACAGAGCTGCACACATGCCTTTCAACAGCGTGGAGTTAATTTGCAAAGGCAAGCTAAAGAATATATTTTGAATATTTTCTCAGTTGTGTATGGGGGACTCCTTTTCTCCCTTTTCTTTAGAAATTGTTCTTTAGTATTCTGCCCAGAATATTTCACGTTTATGCTACATGAACACATATATACCTCCACATTTCAAAAAAAGAAAAAAACACGGATAATTATTTTTTAACATCACTTGAGCTTGCTGGAATACTTACCATTTCCACAAAGAGTCAGGCCATTGCTGTATCCACTGATCCACCTCTTTATTTTAAGGCAGTTTCCTTCTTTGCAGAATGACAAAGTTTTCATATAGGTGCTTAAGGCTGTAGGATGCAATGCACACACAACTGTCAGGGTGAGTGATCAGCCAGTGAGCCTAACCCAGGAGAAGGGTCCTGTGAGTGATGCTGATGAGTTGTGTCCTCAGTCCTCACCTTTTGTGACAACATCTTCAAGGCCCTTTTTGGAGGGATGCATGCAATCTTTCGTTTCGAAGCGACTCCACTATGTGTAAATAATAGCTTGTTCACTAAGCCTGAGAGGGTGTTTGTTTTTTGTGCCTGTATGTTAGCACACTGGAGGACACTGTTTGGAAAGAGCTGAAACATTCTCTTGGGCTCCAGTCCAGCAAATGCATAAATATTTTTGTGCAAGGTAGCTACTGGAAAACAGACTGAAACCACTGTGCTGGATCTAGAACCCCTCTGTGAGGTGACGGCAGGCTGTACACAGCTAGTTTCTTCACTCTGTTTCTGCCCAAGAAATAATTATTGCATGCAAAGCAAGAATATTATAATAGAAAAGATTGAGAGCAGATTGTCAACATTATTTATCTTTGCCAAGGAGAACCCTGCTATAATAAATCTATTTAAACATAAGGTAGCTTTGAGGTAGGCTGGCATTGATATTTGATCGTAATTCTTAATAGAAAAACTTAAATCAATTTGAAAATTTGTCAGCATAGGTTTGTTTCCTGTTATTTTTTCCATCTTGAGGAATATTTAAACAATTCCAATTTTCTTCCTGTGCTGATAATGTTATTTAAATTATTACTAATCAAATACTAGATTGCAAGCAGTCAGCAATAATCTAAAAGATGTTTGACAAACGCCTTGGTTTGTGGCATAATGTTCCAAGGGATTTGATGGGAAACCCATTGCTTGGGCCATTATTTCCTAAATTAGATAAAGTACAGTGAATTACATCTTCCTGTTACCTCACTATGATTTGTCAGTAGTGGTAGCAGGCCATTTTTCTTTAAGTACTCTAAAGGAACAAGTCACAGTGGAAAGAAGCATCTACACCTTTACCTCTGAGGTTCTGTAGGGGACAGTTTAGATTAATATGGTTCCTGGTGTAGGTGGCTCCTGGCCCTTTACCTGGTGGATTCCCAGGTGACCCAACCCCTTTTGACGTATCAGTTTTGCTCCAAGCAAGTCCATGGCCTCAGGAGGTACATATTAACTTGCTCCTTCTGTGCAGGATACTCAAAAAGTGATGCGGAGTCAGCATGAGTGCCTATGCAGAAATATTTTCTGTTTTTGTAAGAGTGAGTCTTTTGTGAAACAGCGGTAGGTGTAACTGTTAGAAGTGCACGTGAATAATGCGAAAGGTGAGTTTTGGGTAGGCTGTAGTTCCAAAGAATGGGTCGATTCTCCCTCAGATGTATGCACAAAACAGAAAGCATTCTTGGAAGATGTTTTTACTTTCCTGTTAGTGAGAGTGGGTGGTGGTGGTGCAGAGTGGTTCCTCAGAGACCCCTGCTAAGGGGTTTAATGTTTTGCATCCTATAAATATGCAGGGGTTTTTTGTTTGTTTGTGTTTTTTTTTTAAGACTAATACTATAAAACCAAGCCAAAAATATTCCATGGAGAGTTAGTAGCAGAAATCTTAGTGTTCTCTGCTGAAGATGAAGCTATTCTTCTAAGGTGTTCCACTATGGTTAAGGTAGAAGATAGAGGTCTTCAACATCCTGTGGCTTCTGTCTGTTTCTGCTATAAGTTTTATTTGCTTTCTGAGCCTAAATACAAACTCAGCTGTGGGAATAACAGCAGCTTTAAACAGCAGCTGGGGAAATTACGTGACTTCAGAAGCACCTTAGAAGGTTGCAAAGGTATTGCTGGCCAACAGGCACAAAATAATTTGATATAAAATAGCTCTGAGTTGCTGTTGGAAACCACCATGAAAATGAGTCAGTTTCAGAAAAAAATAGGTTCATTATTTTTTAATTGGGCTGCTTTTCAAGAAATCCAGGGGCTGCTCATCAAAATGCAAGAGGTGTTCCAAATATCATAAAGTTTAAGGAAATTAAGTTCTGATTAGTTCTATATCCCTGCCATGATGAATCTATCATTTGTACACTGCTGACCTTCACTATTGAGTTTTCCTAGATCTTTAACTGTCTTCTCATGTGGAAAACAACACGATCATCATTTTAAGCAGCATAGAAATATGAACTGAAGTAAGTACTTAAAATGAAACTTTAACAAGACCAAAACCTTTTGGCAACATTATTCCAGGGAACAGTTAAAATAAATGAGAACAGCTTTCCTTCGTGATTGACACCATTATATTCCCATTGATTCAGAACACCATATTCATTCAGGAATTAGACAGCAATTTCCAGAGGAGCTTTGTAACAACAAAATGAGAAAGCAATAGCAGACTTAGAAGTAATAATATATTTGATTTTCAGAGAAAGCAGGATGCAGAGTGGGCCAGTAGGACTGGGTAAGTCTACTCTCAAATTGCTGCAGAACTGTGATGTAGGCAGATGTGGGAACTAAAGCAGCATTTCTTGTGCAGTTACATAGATAGAGCTATGACTGAGGAGGTGGATGTTTGGTGGAATGCTGACGGGTGGACTTTTTTACCTTGTCAGAGACAAGCTTGGTTTTATATGTTTTTCAGAAATCACTTCATATGAAGATATTGTCTGTCAGTGCAGCTTTTCCTGACTTTTGATACACTGCTGGTTACAAGGTCTATGTTAAAACTCTGTTGGATTTTAGTAGGGCCGGGACTTCTTTCTTTTCCCAGAATTTTTTTTCCTGAACTGTTTGTTCTGGGAGATTTCAATTATTTGTTCAATAGTTAAGCCAATATGTAAGAAAAGTTTTGTGCTTGGGGATATGGAGAGGAGTTCGTTAAGTCTTTGTGAAGGAACAAATTGCTGAGGACTAAAAGCATGAGGCACACAGGTTTGCTTCTGCATAGCTATGTGAAAGCAGAAGAACACAGTCCAAGTTCAGCAATATCTGCAGGAGCAAAAGAAGCAATAATTAATGTAATGTGTTGTTACTTTGCCATACGTGTTGCTATAGTGGTTTTACCTAAATTCTTACAGTAGCAGAATCTTGTTTCCAAACTGTGATTTTATGATCCCACTATACTCAGTCCCTGTATTTTATCCTTAGACCATGACACTTAAAACCACCAAGTTCCCATCCTTTGTCAAAAAGGATCTGAAAAGCCATGCAGACCACTTGCAAATGATGTGGTATGGCCCAGGTAGGGATATCTCACCTGACCTGCAGTTCAGGAGCCCCAGGCTGGCCAACCTGGCATACATACATACATAGGTGCGTAAGTGTGTTTCTGAATTCCACACAATATCAGGAATTTACCCTTAAAGACACCCTTAACCACTCTTTACATAGTATCGTATGGTGAGTACAGCACCTCTCGCCTTACGCAGTAGTTTGATACTGTGTGCAGAACAGTGGTGTGCAGAGTAGAACGGAGTGTTGGGATCGGTCTGAATTTGGATATGACATCAAACAAAGATGTTTTAGGAATGAGAGGTTTCTTACATTTTTTTTCCTCATATTTGAAGGAGAGGAAAGTGTTAATAGGGAATAACAGTGCAAATGTATTTTTACTTTTCCATCATCAGCACTTTGGGAAGAATACAGACAAAAGACAGAACAAGAAAAAAAGCAGTAGCAAGACAGAAGTCGCAGGATGTGTTGAAAAGGCACTGTCTTTGCTATTCTGCTGTAGTCAGAAAAGTAGAAACCCACTTCAGAATACAGGAATAAAAAATGGCATTCTTCTAGACTGAAGCCTGACAAAGTTGCTGTGAAAATAAACTAGCTCCAAGCAAAACACTGCTCATCTACCATTTACAATGTGTTTGATTGTTAAAATAAAAAGTATGATATTGTATTTGGGGAGTGGAAAATTCATTTTTTCATTAGCACGACAATTTTTTATGCCATTAGTTCATAATTACTCCATCAAGTCTGGAGCAGAGACATCTAACATTGCCAATAGCTTTTTCATCCTGTTGAATAACACCGAAAAGTAATCAGCGTAATCAAATCCAAATGTGAAATTAATATGAAATTGCCAAAGCTTTGGCTTGCTTTATTTTAAACAGACACATGAGATTTGAATAAAGGTTCCTTTAAAATAATAATAATAATAAAAAATCTGCTTTCTGCTAAGTCTCCCCTCCTGGCCTGTACGTAGCCAGCAGACATGAACTCTGTTGACATTTTTTTATGCTAACTGTGCTTTTAGTAACAGTGAATAAATCCAAAATTTAGGAGAGGAACACCAAAGCATTTTTTTTAATTGTGTAAAAACCAAAATAATTTAACATGTTAGCATATTGTGATTATAACTTAAAGCCATGCGATGTGAAAATTATTGCATCAGCAAAATTGTTCTTAAGTTATGTTCTGGGGCTGACATTAAATAGTGGTGGTATTCCTCCCTACCTTGTTTACCCATGACTAATTTGCCTTTACAATCACGATATAAAAAACACATGGCCAAGGTACAGCTATTTTACTGACTTAGGGAGGCAGAGCAGCCTGGAGTTATGCTTTTTGGCATCACGCTATATGTCTGTAGAGCAAGGAAACAGTTTATTTTAAAATGAAAAACTATTTACTCATTCCTTGCAGCAAGCTGGTAATTATTACTGATTCAGATTCTGGGCACAAATGATATGTATACACATACTGAACCAGGTACTGTGATCACTGTTTTTTAAAACTATTTCTTACACTACAATTAATGAGCAGATACTGGTAGAAATAGCTTTACTCTGAACAGAAGAAAAGCTGGAGAAAAAAAAACAAGGAGAGGGAAGTCTGTGAGCTGGACGGAGATGATGGTTGAATTTGTATTTCTGCGTGATTCCAGTAGGGACAAGTAAAAAGAGCTAGATCCAAAAAGAAATATAGTTGAGAAGCCCATTGGCAATAGGATCAAAAGGAAAGCAAGTGGGAAATAAAGAAAATGGGGAAGAAGCACCTGAAGGGAAGTGGACATGAAGGAAGTGGCATCTTCTCTTGTGATGTGAGGCTTTAATTTATTTTTGCATGAATTCTCTAGGATTGTATTTGCTTTCAAAACCTCATCAGGCACAAGTGCTTGTTGGGGTGTTTCTGACAGTATTCCTCATCTCTGAATTTCATAGTTGTTATTAGTTCCTTCAGCAAATCTTCCATGCAACTGCTTTGATTCTCATAATTAATATCACTCTCAATCAAGTACATTTTTCAAAGACTGAAATTGTTACATATAAATTGTTCAGGATCCCATAAAGAAAAGACAAGTTTAAACGTTTTGATTCCCAATGTATTTTCTTGCTATGGAAAGAACATGACTACCTGAAAAAGAACAAAGAGCCATGTTCCAAGATACTCTCTGTTTAAGGGTTAGGGGATTTTTTTTAATACATTCTTAATGTATTAAGATGCCAGTCAGTTTCCAAATATTTGCAAAATCCTGGAATTGATTTATTAAAGATGGAATTCTGTACCATATTTGTGAGTTACATATATATATACACATATGTTTAACTCTGTATAGGTGGTTAAAGCAAAGCTGTTTATTTGCTAACATTCTTGAAACAACATTTTTTTTTACTATGCATGTGAGATCGGAGGGTGTCAGCATATGAAATTATCTGTGGTACTAGCAGATAGGAATGCAGGCAGAATGAAAGGTGGTGTTCCACCTGGAAATGGAGGCTGGAGTGGAGGCTCTATTGCCAGTGTTTTATTGCATGCAAATCCTATAGTCCACTTAGCAGGAGCATATGCAGGCCTCTTAAATTGGAACTTAAAAGGACTTCTTGCAGAATTTAGATGCTAATATCTCAGAGAGTGGTTCAGGCAGCTTCTTCTCAAGAACCCCATGACCTCTATAAAATCATAATAAACAGGCCCCCCACCCCAAACAATTGCATTGTATATTTTGGGGCAGAAACTTCAACTTGCTAGCCATTAGGCTATTGAGACTGAGTGCTGTTCTCCTGTGTATTTTTTATCAACCGAAAAGAAGTGTTTGGCGCTTTGAATCCCAGCTGGATTTAGGGATCTGCTTAATCAGGTTTGTGTGCACTTCTGTGCCTGTTGTTTTGGCGTATGGATGCCTTTCAGTTTCCATTGGAAGTATAAAGGTTTCTATAGTCTGGATGTTTTTTCTTTTTTAGTACATGAAAAGAAAATAAATGTGTTTTTTTTTTTTTTCAGTTGTAGTTATAGTTACTTGAAGTTATTTGTAATGGAGAAGGGAAGACTTGTAGTTAAGATGTTCTGTGTCCTTCCCTGGAAGCATTCAGAGAAAGTACCTGCATTAGCATTTTGGTATGACTTAAGAATGTGAAGTACAGCTGCCCATTGTCTCTACTTGTTCTATCACAGAGTGGTCTTGGAGAACACAAGATGGACAATTTTTTGGATAAGAAGATGTACTCCAGCCATTGCAAGATACTCAAATCCGCAGGCCCTGATCAGAATAGGTCCAAAGCCTTTAATATGTATAGTGGGGACATCAAGTTTTCATCACCAGTGTTTTACCCTAAGGATGTGCAGTCTTGCACTGCACTGCTTGCTGGTGTAGGTACAAGCACAGATTTCTTCAAAGCTTTCTCTCTTGTAGCTATAGGGCAAGTCTGGGTCCTCAGCACAGGAGGTCTGAATCACTCTGCTGCAGTGAGATGCCTAAATTTGAGGCACCAAAACATTCACATTAGCTGTCTGAAAGTAGGTGATATAAATACAGTTCATTGTGTTCATATCGTGAAATAGATGAAGACAGTGCAGGCAGGAGCTGTATATCGCTTCTTACTTCAGTCCCCTTCAGAGAGTTATTCTTCCAGGAGGAAAATGCAATGGGGATTGCACCCCATCTTTGCTAATCTGGTTCTTGACTGTTGTTTTGGAGAGATGTGATAACATTGCAGAAAACAGAAACCAATAGAAAATAGGCAAAATTAAAAACAAACAAACAAACAAACAAACAAAAACCCAAAACATGAACCAATAGAAAATAGACCAAAAAAACCCTATTTGTTTTGCAACATACCCTTCTCCACACTTGCATTCAGCTGTTTGTAATCACTTTGGTAGCGCAAAACAAATAGTTTCATCTTGTACTTGGACTATTAAGTAAAACATCTAAATTGTTACTAGCGTTAACTCCTGTTTCCTAGCTTGTTCTCTCGAAAGCTATTTTGTAAATCTTGTTTCACTGTCAGTTTAGATATTGTTTGTCCCTCCCAGAAAGCACAGACCTCTCAATTCATTCAAATAATAGTTTACTAGTACACATTTCTTGTATCAAGGCCAGAATAAACCAAGTACAGAATGGTACAGGCTTTAGTGATGCACTTTTCTATAGTTTACTGATTCTCATAAGCATTTGTAGCATGTATTTCTACTTAAAACAGTTAAAAATACTACATAACCTCAAATGCATGACCAAAAAAAAAGAAAAGCGATGTACAAACAGTAGTGGAAATTTAGAATTTTAACATCAAGCATTGCAATTTTAGATAATTAAGATTGTTGCAGGAGCTTCGGTTTAGTTCCCTTGTATGTATGAGTAAAGATAGCTCGGTATAATCATGCACAAATCCTTGTACATAATCAATGGTGCTTATACAATTAATTGTTTGTCTTATACTAGATGTTATTCAAATTTTGTTCTGAAGACAAGACTATAAATATTCTTATAGCCTCTTTTATAACTACCGTATCCGGGAACTTAATTAAAGCCTTTTATTTTTACAACACTTTCTGAGATGTTATTTTCCTTCTATAGGTGAACAAGAAACATATTTTTAAAGTTTCAAATGCTCAGCTTGTGTTGTAGGAGTACTTAGCACTTTCTATTTTCAGAGCATCACTAACACCGGTTTCAGCTGCAGTCTCCAAGTAGATCTTCCGCTTATCAGGCTCCATTGTGTCTGGTTTTTGGTACTAGAAAGTGATTAATGTAAATGGAGAATCATTTGTGAAAGTTTGGCTGAGATGCAGGGAACTAGAGCAAGAGGAATGGTACAATGCAGTTCTCCATGGAAATGCTCTCGTCATCATGTTCATGAGATTATCCTTTCTCTAGCTGCAACTTCCCTGTCCATTCACTGAACACTTTCGAAGTTTGGCAGAAAAAAAGGCTTTTGTCCTACAGACTGAATAATACCAAATCTTGCTCATTCTAAAACCAGTTAAGTCTTGTAGTGTTCACCATTGTGATGCATATGCATGTGGGACAGAAGGTACGGTTTTGTTGTATGAATGTTTCATTTCCTAACTTTCATAATCATCTTTAAACTGGACTCAGATGTGTATATAAGTTACAGTGAAAGTATCTGAATTTAGACTTACTTATTGCCATATAATCTTTCTGTATAAAATTCTCTCCACATCTGTCTCCCTGTGGTCTTTGTTCTGCCCAAACCACATCTTGGTTCATTAAAAGTCCTTTATAGACCCTTTGTATTGTGATGAATTTCCCTGATATTCATATAGTAGTAGCTTAGTGAGAGTTGTATTAAAATGGACAGGCAATATGATGACATTAATTGAAAAATGTGAGATCAGCTGCATGTTTAAGTATTCTGTGAATGTGACAGGTTGATAAGATTGGGAGGTTTGCTTCAAACACTACCCAAGCCAGCACCACTGGATACACTATGGCACTCTTGCCTTAGCAAGGTTAGGAGGAAACTTAGAAGGACATTTAGGGGGGAAAAAAACCCCACAACCAAATAAACCAAACCAAACCAAACCCAAAACAGATGGTGTACAAGCTGATTCTTTTGAGTATCTGAGTGGGACCCAAATCCATCCATGTAGGAAGAGGGTGGTTTGGAATGGGACTCACAAGGCCTCTTCTTTGTGAAACCTGTTTTGCTCCAAGACTGTTTGTCACTGGGGGACCAAGAGACAACTAACAAGAAAACAGATTTTGCAAGTGGAGTGACTTGTCAGCAGAAAGACTGTGGAGAAGGCACAATTGAAGAACGAGTGTTTGGTTTATGCCTGAACTCTTCCAGAGAGGGGAAAAACACCGTTTTGTTCAGATCAAGTGGCAGCTGCTGAAGCACTGCTGTAAGCGTATTGAAGTGCGAGGTTCATATGGGACACAGAACTTATTTTAAACACTCCACGAATATGAGAACAATTCTTCAAAGCTGAAAGCTAAAGCATTAATTTATTTCAAATGTTTCTCTTAAAATGGTTTACTTTTAGTACACTAGACTCTTAATTTACTATTGAGTACTTTATGATATTTTTTCTGTTTCCTTTCGAGAGTTACTTTGGATACTGTACTGCAAAGTTCAGGACCTCCCTGAAAAGTTGACAAGAGAGAGAAGTCCCACTTATCTCCTCCTCATCTCTAGTTAGTGAGGTTATAGCTACAATTGAACTACACAAGATGAGCAAGTGGCAAGGTTTTGGAGCTGTACCATGTTGTGGTACCCCTTATCCAACGCATTTCACTTGGTACAAGCCTTTCCTGTGTTATCAGGTTACCACTTTTCCCATTTCATGTATCTGCCTTGAGAAGCGTTTTTCCTACTATTATTTCAGCCTTGTGAAGATTCTATTTTCATAGGTTTCGGGGACATTTTTCATTATGCTGAAGTCTGCAGCACATAGTGCAGCTTCTATCTGCAGCTCCATGACCTTGTACCAGCCAGCAGTATGGTGTCAGTAAGAGATGTCACTTATTGACAACAGCCGCTCCTCCTTCTCCATAATTTTACCTGTCTCCACAGCAACTGACAGCTCGGATGGATTTCCCAGAAGCAGATCTTTCGTGTTGAAGGCTTAATTTCAAGGCTTAATTTTAAATTCTAATTCTAAAATGTGTGCGCTGCCCACATCTAATTCCATTTGTGCTTTCCCTGGGTGCTGAAAAAAATTTCATCTTCTCTCTTCTCCCTCTCCTGTCTTCTGACATAATTGTAGTAGCTGATGCCCCAGTAGATTTCAAGGAGCATACTAGAGGCAAAACCACAAACAAGCAAACAAAGCGAAACAAAATAACCCCCCCGCCCTAATATGTTTTTCTCCTATTTAACTTCCATACTCAATCCCTACAATCAGGTATAACTGAATGTAGGCAGAGTCTGCATCATCATATTGAAAAGGCACGACTAAATCAGACAGAACTAGGTGGTCTCCAAGACACACATACAGCAGACAGTATTCCTAAAATAAAATCTAAATCTATCTGGTTTTGTTTGTTGGTTTTGTTTTTTTTTTTCCAAATTAAATTTTCCTAATCTATTTGGTCTTTCAGAGATTAACTACAGAAGCTTTTCCTTATGTTGATTCATTGTGGTCTTCTTTTTCTATACCTTTGCTAAGTATAACCTCCTGTTGAAATTGTGCAGATGTGCATTGTAAGGTTATATAGTAAATAATTTTCTATTTTGGTCTTGTTTCCTGTTACTTAATAATTCCTAAAGTTGCATTTTATTCTTAGCTGCTAATGGGCATGAAGAGCATAATCAAAGGGTTTAAACTGATTATTAATACTAATGAAAGTTATAGGAGTGTGATTGTTTATCTGCAGTTAGGGTTATCCCTTCTTGCCTTGCATATGCAGTGCTTTGCAAACAGCAACTTTGAATTTCTTCTGTCATATTTTTGCCAAGTGACTCAATGTTGCAAGATCCTTATGAAGCTCTTCAAAGGCAGCTTTAATTCTTCCTGGTCTAGTTAATGTTATATCATCAGATTTTCTCTTCACTCATCATCCCCTTTACTCAAATATTAAAAAAGGAAGTTCAGTGGCATGAGAACCTCGGGCACAATGTTGGGAACTCTTCCTTCTCTGTTGTGAATACTGATCATTTATTTCCAGCATACTTTGTATCTGTTAGTCAGTTATTAAGCCAGAAGAGACTCTTCCCTCTGCTCCCATGCTAAGTCAGGTTTAAGACCCTTTGAAGGACATTATCAGAAGGCTTTTGGAAATGCAACCACCCTTCATAAATCAGTTGCATCTTATACGCACTTGGTTTATTCTTTCAGGGAACTAATAATTTGTAAGACATGACTTTTCTTACTATAGTGCATTCAACAATTTTCTATTCATTTGATTCATTAGACAAACTTATCTTCTGATACAGGGTCTGAGATTCCTCTTTTGGTGTCTCTTAAATCCTGTGGGAGATAAAAAAAAAATACTGTTCCAACTGCAGCCTTCCTCTGGCACAGAGCTCGATTTAACTGGCAAAATACGGTGTGTTATGTGCTTTCCTGTGTTCTAGAATAGCCTGGTGTTTGATGGAAGTTATAGGAAAAAGTGAACCAGAGATGCCTGAAGAATTATGAAACCACCGTTTTCTGGACTAGCAGAGCATTACCAGAGGTCTCAGACTGCAAAGAGAAATTTTTCATTCAGAGCCATCTTAGTTCAAAGAAAACTGAACTTTTCCTAATTGAGAGTCCTAGAAAGCCATAAGCAATGCAATTCTTTATAGAAAACCCAGACCAATGCATCAATTTCCGTGATAAATAAACAGAAACATAGTTGTTAGAAGACCAGTAAGATGGACATGTTGTGGTTACATGAGTTAGCACAAAAGCGGTAAGTCAAGTTGCTATCCTCTGTTATCAGCATATTTGAAGAAAAACCTCTTTCCTAGAAAAGCCAACATTAAGTTACTTCTTATATTTCAGACCAGAAAAGGTAAGACCTTGGAGCTTTACTCTTACATACCCATGCAGATCAGAGAGAGAGAGAGAGAGAGGGAGCTTTCCAGAGATACCACTGTAAGATCTATTTGAATAGAGAAGTATAACCACAATCTTCAAGCAAATATATTTTTTGGAGCTGGAAGCACTTACTGATAAGATATAGGGTTGCATTATTAATTCAGATGAGGATTTGTTTTAAGTCACATTGCATTCATTTTCAAAATAAGTCCAAATAGCATGTTCCTTTCAGGTAAGCATCAGAGCTTTTATAACGGCACTATCAATCTGAGTCATGACTTCTCTTTCGAGATCTATGGGAATGAATGCATGGCTGTCAGTACATAATTTTCCCATTTCTGCCATTGGTCATACAAAATAGAGGAAAATAGAAATTATATTTAATATATATATGGTTTGGTTTTAATTTCCATATTTAGAGTATGATCTTGCTCTCCAAGCAAGATAGATCTTTCCAAGCTCGTAACTGTGAAAAATTGCACAGTATTTGATTTGTAGACTTCAGTGTATTGGAAGGTAGATAACTGTAACCATGCTTACTGGGATGTTTCCTTTCTTCAGTGATAAAAGTCCTCAGATCAGAATATTCTAGAAACACCATATAGAAATATGGAGACTTACGTCATTATAGTGAATTCTTAGTTCTGCAGTGCCAGAAATCTTACTTTCCCTTTTCCTCAGTTTGTTTCTTTGAAAGAGTTTGTTACTTAGAAGTGTTACACTGAATTAACTTAGTTGTGAAGGTTTGCTCATAGGGATTGAAACTTCAGGGAATCAGATGGGGTATCACTTGTTTGATTTTGCCCCCTTGTTGCAGGGACAAATCTATGTCGGTCTTAACAGACATGTGATCTGTGTAAGAAAGAGAAATTTCATCAGTTTACTGTGACTTAAGGGGATTTCTGTTCTTTAACCTGTTTATTGAAAAAAAAAAAAACCCTCAGGTATATATGAGGCCCATTAAGTAGCCCTAGATTTTTTTTTATTTATTTTTTTTTTACGTGGCTGAAATGTTGGCACTAGGAGACAAATGAAACTTTCCAAGATACTTAGATCTGCTTTCTCTGTTCTCATTTCCTCTAATCCAAAGACTCAGCTGAGGCATTTTATTAGAGTATCCAAGTATGGTGTGTTTGGGTTGTTGAAGTTTTTATGATATGTTTTACATATATGGTATTTTTTGGTCTGAACTTTCACCTTCTGTCCTCACCCCGTAATGCAATGTGTTAAGCCATGGATTTTGTCAGCTAACATTAATGATAGCCTGCTTTCAGTGTGTTTTTGTAACTATATTTGAAGTGCCAGTAAAAAGTTATGGATCCCACAAGATGAGGACATAAAAGATGCAAAATTCAATCCTCTACCTCATAGTCTTTAAACCACAATATCATTTGAATCAAGGTCACTATCATAATGTGCCATAAACCCCAGTATTTTTCAAGAGTGTTTCCCAAAGTAATTCTGACAGATGAAATCTTTTCACCTGGTGGTCACCTACCGGGGCTTTTAAATACCTATATATGTTGTAAGAAAATAGTAAAAATGGGACTTATCACTGTAGATACTATAAAAACTAACATGGTGACCTGTGCTCTAGATCAATCTCCCTCAGGAGTATTTCAACACAAACCAGTTGAAAAGCTACCTTGCTTACCAGAAATTACTATATAGTGGTAGCTGTGCATTGCCTATATCCTAGTACAACAGTCAGATATGGGTCTCAGGATAACCTCGGAAAGATTTGTCTTGAAGGAGGCTAATTAAGGCAGTTTAAAATAGTCTTGGAGCAAGACGCTAATTAAGCACAGTAGAATTGGTGCTTGAGCTCATGCTATAGCCCTCTATTTATTTATTTATTTTTTCAATATAAATGTTAAATCCCAAATATTTAGACAACACCACTAGGTGATTTAGTGGCCCTCAAGTCCTTACTCAAAGTACCAGCACTGAAAAATACCCTTCTCACTCAGTGTTGTGATAATGTTCCATCTCTTCTCCCCGTGACAGTCACCTGCACTCGCTCCCTGGGAAGAAATGAGTCTCTAGGTTTTTGTTGTTGTTGTTGTTTGGTTGGTTTTGTGTTGTTTTTTGGGTTTTTTTGGTGTTTTTTTTTTTTTCTGTAGGTTTCTTCTGTCTCAGTTGTGTTTCCTGTCCACCAATAAATATAACCTTGATCAGCATCCAACCAGCTCATTTCTAAAGAGACTTCTCTCAGTCCTCAGCAACTTCTTTAACATCACTTTCTAATGACAGCTCATTGTGCCTTGTTCGTAGTCTAAAATTGGTCTAAAATCACTCTCTAGGCACGGTGAAAGAGTTACTTTAATTTCCCGAGATTGTTAGGGTAAAAGGGGTCTTGGGGTGAGACCAGATATCCCTAGTGGATGGAAGCTACACACTCACTCCCAACTTATAGGGTCTTGGGACCACAAGACAGCCCTTGTATAAACACTTGTCTTGAACCAATATATCCTAGCCCTACACTGAGCCAGCAGGACCACATAACTCACACAGAATCACAGAATCACAGAATGTTAGGGCTTGGAAGGGACCTCAAAAGATCATCTAGTCCAATCCCCCTGCCGGAGCAGGAACACCTAGATAAGGCTACACAGGAAGGCATCCAGGCAAGTTTTGAATGTCTCTGGAGAAGGAGACTCCACAACCTCCCTGGGCAGCCTGTTCCAGTGCTCTGGCACCCTCACTGAGAAGAAGTTCCTTCTCAAATTTAAGTGGAACCTCTTGTGTTCCAGCTTGAACCCATTACCCCTTGTCTTACTGTTGGTTGTCACTGAGAAGAGCCTGGCTCCA
>VWYH01006358.1:186468-386393 GCA_013399365.1 Pampusana beccarii | reverse complement strand
CTGAAGTCAAGGTAGACCACATCCACCGCTCTGCCATCATCCATCCACCTCATTATATCTTCATAAAAGGCTATGAGGTTGGTCAAGCACAACTTCCCCTTGGTGAAGCCATGTTGACTGCCCCTAATGACCCTCTTATCCTTGATACGCCTTGAGATGGCACCAAGGATAAGTTGTTCCATCAGTTTCCCAGGGATGGAGATGAGGCTGACCAGTCTATGGTTACCTGGGTCCTCCTTGTCCTTTTCGAAGAATGGAGTGACATTTGCTTTCCTCCAGTCCTCAGGCACCTCTCCCGTTTCCCAAGACTTGGCAAAGATGATGGGGAGTGGTCCAGCAACGACTTCCGCCAGCTCCCTCAGCACCTGCGGGTGCATCCCATTTGGACCCACGGATTTATGGATGTCCAGGCTGCTTAATTGCTCCCTAACCCAGTCCTCATCAACTGAGGCAAACTCCTCCATTGTCCTGACTTCCTCTGGGGCCTCAGGGGTACGGGGCTCCCCAGGACAGCCTCTGGCAGAGTAGATAGAGACAAAGAAGGCATTCAGTAGTTCTGCCTTCTCTGTGTCTTCTGTCACCAGGGCACTCGCCCCATTCATCAGTGGGCCTACATTGCCTCTAGTGCTAGTTTTATCTGCCATATACTTGAAAAAACTCTTTCTGTTGTCCTTGACCTCTCTCGCCAGGTTTAACTCTAAGGAGGCCTTAGCTTTCCTAGTTGCCTCCCTACATCCTCTGACAACAGCCTTATATTCTTCCCAAGTGGCCAGCCTCTCCTTCCACAATCTGTAAACCCTCCTCTTCCACTTGAGTTTACTGAGCTTACCAGTTCTTAACTCCCTGGTTAAGATATTCCCAACCAGTGTCCAAGGCTTAGGCATAGGTATATATGTGTCTGCATATGAATAGATAGATACAGCTATGCATGCCTAGAGCTATATACACCTATATATCTTAAGTACGTTCATATGCTATAGATATTTTATCAAAGGATGATGTTTGCACTTGATATGCCTCTGGCCACAGATTAAACACATTAGGAAGATCCCCCTCACCAGGCTGAGAAAATAAATGGCTATGGACACTTTTTTTAAGGTAGAAAAAAGTCCAAGAAATTACTCATTCTTTCCTGGACCCTCTTTCCACTAACTAAACTTTCTAGAGCTAGTCTGTCTCTTTCTCTGATGCAGGTCCTTTGCAGCTCATTTAGCAGGCGGTCATGGTTCCTTGCTGATTCCCCAAAGCCACAAATGGTTTGCTGTCAGATCAATATTGGTTGCTTCCCAAACTTCTTTGAGAGACTCATGTGCACCACTGCACTAATTACTGAAAGCAAGTTCACTGAGAAGACTCAGTCTTCTTCAGCAAGGAAACTACCAATTTTCAAGTATGTAAATTCTTTGAAAAAAATGGTATTAAGCTGCAGTATTTTTGTGAGCAACACAATGCATACATGTGCTAGGGACTGTGCAGTCAGTGAATATAGCTGATGTGTTGTGCTCTCAATGGAGCAGCGTGGATTGTACAGTTTATTACTCCAGAAAAGTGTGAGATAAGTAAAACGTTTGAGGTCTGGTAATAAGACTGAGGTCAGAAATTTAAATATAGTTAGACCATTTATTATGTTGCTTGCTAAAAAGGAAGTCAGTATTTGATTCGTTGGTGGGAAAAAAAAAAAAAAAAAAGCTGTGCATGTCTCAGAATTTCATTAGTTTGTGTTGTTTTGATCCTTGTGTCATACGCTAGCTTAATTTCCAAGTATGCCTTCTAATGCTATGCAATGTGCTGGTGAGTTTTTTCTCGCTATTGCCAGGAAACTATTGGAAAAAGTGTCTTCCTTTCCTGTTGTTTGTTGTGCTGATTCTTAAAATATCCCATTCTGAAGAAATATATTTGCTGTTTCCTGGATGCCCTAGAAACAGTCTGTTGGGGGGCTGGGCACTTTTGTTTCTGTACCTGTGTTTAGAAGATTTGCCATGTACTTTCATCAGGAATCTCTTTTTGTCTGTTGAGTCATCCAAGTAATGTTCCCTATTTAAGACCTAACTAGTTTTTCTTTAAAATGTGAATTTGCCCTAATTTGACCTACATACAGAATGAAACAACAACAGAATTAAGACTACGCTTAATAATAGCAATCTTCCTTGGCTCCTCCAGCCTCTCTGAAAAGTTTAATCTCTCTTGCTTTTCTGTCAAGACAGACTCTCCCTTTATTAATTGAAACTTATCTGCAGACTCTTTTTAGTTTGCTTACACTGAATAAAATGTCTCCAAGTAAAAGATAGTGCTTTCCTCCACTGCCATCCCCAAGCTAGAATGCTCCTCTCTGTTTATTCATCATGTCAGAAAGGCTCTTTCTTTTTTTCCTCTTTGCTGAGCACTCCTGGTGATGACTACACCTGGCACTGAGGAAGAGGTGAAGGGATTACTTTACTTCCTCCTGCAGGTTCTCGGAGTCACGCTTCAGTGGCTGCTTACTTCGAAGTGGCGAACAGAGCAATGCCTGATGGAGACGTGTGTGCTTAATCCGTATGAGAACCATTCCTAAGAAGACTTACAAGGGTTTGTCTGGGATCAACGGACTTTATAATATGCCTCTCATTTACAGAAAATTGAATTTTATGCTGCCTCTTTTGTATTAGAAATATAATGACTCAACAGGTGTGTCAAGCTTCGGACATAATACACGATTTTTTTTAGGACACTCGATATAGATAGCTCTGGCTCTTATTGTATCTTAGACAACAAAATGTTAAAGCAAGTACAAAATCTCAGACTGGAAAAATAAAACAGCGTAATGTAACAAAAATAAAGTCAAACACAAAAGGTGTAAAGATTTGTGCAATGTACATAAATGCAGAAACAATTTTAATCTTGATAGGCTATCAGTGATGCAGGTGTTGTAACTGCTGTTTTCCATGTCTTCTTTCTGAATATCGATGAATCTTTTTAGCAATTGTGAACTTTCACTTTCAGCCACTCTTTTGTTCCTGCATATTGCTTGGAGAGATTCAGTAGGTGAGGTGATAAAAATTCAACCATTCATCATTATTTAGGTTAGGCAAATGCTGGTACAGTTCAGCTTGTCATGTTAGATTCAGTAGAATTGAATGACTGCTGTAAAGGTTTTGATTGCAGCCAGTGGGTCTCTAAATGGCATTGTCACTAGACAAGCAATATTAAAATGAAGCAAAACAAACTTTCTTCGCCACCAACAAAAAAGCCCAGGAACACAGATTTCTCACAAAATTGGAGTCATGATCTAATGGTAGTTTTTACAACAAGAGAGGGAACAAAATATACCCTAGAGGTACGTTTAGATCCCTTTCAAAACCACTAGAGAATATATGTAATTTCAATAGTATTTTCTGCTATTGCTTGCTGTGAGTAGACTGCACTCCCTTTTCTAAATGTGAACAAACTCTGTCCCTTCACATACATGTGCAGTTCCCAAAGAGAAAGTGATGGTTCTATATAAAGTGGTTTCTTGAAAAGGTTTTCAGCTGCTAAGTGGCTTACAAATAAATGGTTGATGTACCATCATTGGTGACCTAATAGCTGTGCTTTCAGGTTGGGGTTTTCAAAAGCGCTTATTGAGGACCTCCATAAAACTCATGGAAACAACCAAAGATAATTCTGTGTTGTTTTGAAAATCTGCCCTAAACATGCAAGCTCTTCAGGTGCTATACGAGATTCTGAACTGGGCTGTCCTGTCCCCAAGAAAAGCCCCTGCAAGCACTGTGGATACGCCTTTAGTCTGTCGTGGGGGCATTTCTGCATTCTGCAGGCAGTGCAGGAATGGGAGTTGCCATAGCATCCAAGGGCTGTAATAAAACAAAAAACTAGCAATTGAATTCATGTAGAATCAACTCCATTTTCCTTCATTTAGTTCAGTTGTCTGCTTCTGTCTTACGATAAAATGTGTTATTCCTTCATGAGAATGTATGTCCCCTGTATTCCTTTAATTAAATGGTACTAGATGGCTACCAATACCGGATAAAAACACTGCTAAATTAGACATTCAGGGGCATGCAGACATTCCAAAGAGCCCCGGGCAAAAGTTGAAATTGTGGTCTTTTCTAAATTGGGATTTATTATTTGTGTCATCACACAAAGCTCACTGTGCCTGCTCAAAATATTGCAAACTGTCTTTCTTGCTTCCTCAGCCTCATCTCCTAAGCAGCCCTGGGCTGTATTTATGACATATTTGTGGTTTGTTATTGTTGGTTTGGTTTTTTGTTTGTTTTTGTTTTGTTTTGTTTGTTTGTGGGTTTTTGTGTGTGTGTGTGTGTGTGTGTGTGTGTGTGTGTGTTCCTGTTAAAAAGTTCTCACTATCCTTTTTCAAACTTGAAGTGTGGTCATTGCTATAGAGACAGTGGAATGGTCGCTTGTGGTTGGATTTAATAATAACTGGGAGGACAATGTGAGGTCCATTTATAAATTATAACAGCTTGAAAAGCATTGTATATAATAGCTTGGGAAATATAGGAGATGTATTGCCCCAGTTCAAGAGCAATTGATTAAAATACCATCAAGAAAGACATACTTATGAGAGTGCAGTAACTCCAAGTCAGTGCTTAAATTCTGTTTTGCTGACTTCTGGATCCAACTTTTATCTCTCATTTTCTATATTCATCATTAAAATTACACGAATATGTTGCTGTTTCTCCCAGCCTGATGAAGCCTTGTACCCTGGCCAATGACACTATGTTTTATCAAGATACAGATAATAAATGTATTGCATCATGAAAGGAGCAATTGATAGCTGTTGCATAGATTTCGTAGAGGTGGTATGACTTTAGGTGATGGCCAGCTCTTTCATTTCACTGCTAGACTATACTTCATGCTTATTTTTTAATTCCTTCTCACACTACCTGAAGTCTTTTATCTCCTACATTATATATTGGGTTTAAAATACTATATTAATAAGTATTTAAGTATTTTCTAAAGATACAAGCTTTACAGTTAATATCGTTCTTGCTGTTTCTGCTAGTTGACACATGTTGCTCGTTCTTTCTATATCTGAGGACAGTCTAACTCTTAGGATTAGACGCATGGGCTCTGGTGCTTAAACAGGTCTACAAACTGCAGAGGAGATTCCTCAGAGCTTGTTTAACCTGTTACTTAGTCACAGGGAAAATGTACTGGCTGTGGACTTCCCATCAGCACCCATCTCTCACTTATCCTTCCTTTCTAAGTAAGGTCGAATCGAACATGCAGTGAGTTAAGTCGGTTATCTCACAGACCCCAGTGTCTGTAAAAACCCTATCTAAAGATTCCTCTTTTGGATGCCATTGTCAATGTCACTGCCTTTATATCCTTAATGCCCCTGCAAGCGTATATTCCATTCCAAGCCTTCTGTACTTTACGTGACTGCTGATTTTATCTCTTTTATAATGTTGTTATGTCATCTGTTTCATTGGATGGCCTTTTTAAGGAGGCTGGAAATAAAGTTGCCTTTGCAGTCATGAGAAGAATTTAAAAAAACACCAACCCACTAAAAAAAGTAAGATTTAGCTACTGAATGCTGAGTGTAGCCACTGACTAATCTTTAAATGCCAAGACTGGAAATGATGTTTGGCATCTCACCTCTCTGCCATGCGTGAGAATAGTATAGGCTGCAAGGGTGAGCACTGGGTAGAAGACAGCATAACTGCTGAAGGGCTGAAAGGGACTCAGCAGTTTCAAACCTACCTCCACATGGGTCTAGTTCCTTATGTTAGCCAATTGCTAAAAAAATTTTGCAACCAGTTACCACTGAAGGAACTGGAGCACACTTCTCTCTCACCTGGCTGCTCTACTCTCAGAGCTACGGAGTCATGCCCTTTGCTTTTTCTTTCTCCTCTTTGCTAAGGAAGAGGCTGGAGGGGGCTTTTTACCAGCCAGAATAATGTACAACCCACTTATGAAGGCACTTTCCAAGGAAGTTTGATGTCAGGGATAAAGCTTCAGCTCTCTCACCTCAAGCGAGCATGGAATCCATTAGACAAGTGTATATGGGAGCCAGAAACATCAGATGGATTTTTATCAGTGCTGCCTGGAGGAAAAGAGTGATCCCAAGTACATTTCTGAAAGAAGGGATTCCTTTTTCTTAGGAAAGATTTTTGCCTTGTGTATTTCTGAAGAGTTCTGGAGAGGGATAGCACTTAAGGTATATATGGGTCCTCTTCGCTAATTGCTGGCTACTTCCAGGCTCGTTTCACAGCTGTCCTTGGAGGTTGATTGGGTACTCCATCAGCCTGGATTGAGTATCTCACTTCTGTGATAATGCCGTACCGTGTGAGGAGCTGTGCTGCCGATGCCTGATTTCTTACTCAAGTCACACAGCCTAATGCTTTGTATAACCTGCAGGGTAGTGGGAGATGGGGACTTGCATTGCAGTGGACTAAGAAGGGGGCTGAACCATCTTCTCTTGAAAATGTCCTGAGTATATCCTTGACCTGCTGAATCAAGAGTTTGAAATTTTTTTCTTTTTAATACTATTCTGGCTGAGATATGTGTCTGTATGCTCTTCTTAGTTATTTTTTATGGATTACACTGAGATAGTCTGCTCTTGTCTAACGCCTGCAGACCACAAATTGAAATTAGGTTAAGATACATTCAGTTATTGAAAAACAGGAAAAGCAATCATTTTGTGTTAGATTTTAAGAATGCTGCTTAACACTCTGCTTCAGAGGTGCTTGATCCTGGTCTCCTGTGTCATAAAACATCTAATGAATTCAGTTCTTCATGAAAAATAGGTAGGAGATCACCAACTTGGTTTTTATGGTTGGATTTAGCTAAATGCTGATTTCTCAGTATTCCCAAACCTTTAGAATGTCACTGTATGTGCTGAAGGAAAATATTAGGGACCTAATGACTTTTTAAATAGTGAAAGTAGATTCCTTGAGTAAACTTTCATCTGAGTTGAGGTCTTCATGATTACATTCTTGAATATAAGCATCTCTATTTATCCTGAGCCACTTTAAGTGCCTGCTTTCCTTTTTTATTTCTTTTACTTTTTTCAATCTGGACCAGTATGGATTAACCTTACAGTGTGTCTACAGATGAGTGAGTTAATACCCAAGCTATGCTGCTAGTGGCATTGCATTTGCTGCTGAACTAGGAAGGAGAATAGCTACCTTAGCATGTAGCTGTTGGTGATCTGGCACCAAGTTTAATTGGACAGCAGCACCTCCTTGAATTAACAAGTCCTACTGGCAGCACGTGTCTGATTCCCAACATGAGCAGAGGGGATGCAAGGGAAAAAGGTATCTGACACTATGAAGAAAACAAAAGAGAGAGAGACATTGCCCCAAAAATAAGTGAAAGCAAAGCTCATATTTTAACTTTTTTTTTTTTTTTTTTTTTTTCTTAATTAATGGGTAGGGATCAAACATCAGGTCTATTCGAGGAACTGCAAGCTGAGAAATACTTTATAGATTTTGAAATTTTTTTGGCTGAGAGTTTTGAATTTGTATCTTCTGTCTTGAGAAATCTTGGAACAGAACAGTCTTATTTATAGTAAATACTGGCAGGATAGTTGACGTATAATGAAGAATTATGCTACTTCTTTGAGTAACAAATAACTTGTCATATCACTTCCCCTAGTCAAGGCATACATTTCAACAATGAATCAATGTCAATTTGGAAGCATTTTTGTAGCAGGCAAGGAGAAATTATGGCATAGATAATTATGACAGACCATCTCAAACTATTCACGAAAGAACTGTAAAAATGGGTTTGGTGGGGGGACCCTTGTTCTTTAATCATTATGGTACTGCTTGGCTGTGGAATACAGGAAATGAAAAGAAAATTATTTTCAGCTTTACATCGTGTATCTGCATGAGGAAGTTGGATCATTCAGCATGTTTAGTTGGTGACACCTAAAAAGTGAAGCTCACATACTTCTATATGTGTGTTTGTGTGTAGGACTCTTGAGCCTGGTAAAATCAGAAAGGAACTTAAATGTACCTTAGCACATAATCTTAGAAGCTGTCCATCCTTGTACCATAGTAGCTGATAAACTCCTTATTCCACCTAATTCCTCTTCTCTTTTGCTACAGTCTGGATCTTGTATGATTTTGGTTTTTGTTTAAACTCTTCCTCCTTTTTGTTTTCCTTGTTTTCCTCATCAGCCTGGTATCTTGGATGTCTAGTTAAAGAAGTGCTAAAAGAACCAGAACTGAAGAGGACCAGTTTCTTATGGATTTATGTTTCTTTGTTAATAATTGAATTATAGAGGTCTTCTTTTATCTCTGAATATGCATATATTCTGGTAATGGTATGCAGGCTGCCACACTTGACAGCAGAAATGGGACTGATAAGATTGTTAGCACCCTGCATGTTAATGCTCAGATCCTGGTCTCTCTTCAATCCAGCAGCTGCTGCTTTCAAAATTTATAAGAGCATAACTATCTTTGAGATTTCTATCTTCTCAGTCACATTTCGGTCGAAGCTGGGCTATTTAGTTCAAAAATAACAAGGAGAGGACACACAGAATCTATTATATTGTTGCACAGCCTTGTTTCCATAGGAAACCAGGCTAAAAGCAGCCTGATAAAAGTCAGCTTTATCTTCTGCAAAAAAACCCCTCCCCTCCCAATTTGTATGCTAGAGACCCATAATGTAGTTGAGGACACTCGGAAGCAATGACTTTTAAGGAAGGTGATATGGCTAAACACACATGTGGCAATGCCAAATACTCACCTTCTGTCAGAAGTTTTTAACCTGAGCATGTTTGAATATGAGTCATTCAACTATGGAGAGCCTTCTCTGCCCAAACCTTCCTGTGCTGTTTCTTTTGGATGAGGGTTGACATCTTGTTCCATGTGTCTGTGAGGAGAAAAAATAGGTTAAGGGAGAAGAAGACCACAGAAAGCTAAAGCATTGCTTCTTCCCAACCTGCTGTTGAAGATCCAGATAAATATTTTCTTCTGCCTGCACTCTGCCTTTCTATTCAAAGCTTCATTTCTCTACAGGTGTACAGGGAATGTTATGAAGCTAATTGGAAGTGAATTATGAAAGAAATTGGGTTGTGTGACCTCCCAGTTGCATATTGTAGCAAAAAGAAGCCTTGCTTGTAGAACTTAACAGATACATGACAAAGTGAAAGAAATAATATTTGGCTAAATCTTAAAAGAATTGTCAAAACCCAGCATCCTGTAGAGATATGATTCAGAAAACAGGAATATTCAAGAATAGTTTAACCCATGGAGAATATTACATGCAAACCACTATTGAATTTTTTGACAACATGACTTCACACATCTCAGAATATATTAAATAGTCAGGAAAAAACAAAACACTATTTCAATTATAAAAGTGAAACTGGATTAAAAACCAGTCCATCTATTCACCAAGTAGAACTGAATCAATAAGTAAGAATAGCTTAACTTGAACAGTGGAAAATTTAAAGAGTTTTGGCTTGGCAGACTTGTCAGATACTTGACTAAGTGTTTGCTAATTTGTTTTATGTACTAAAATATTTAACACTTGACAAGGGAAAATATGTCAGCTCTGGACTGTTCATGAATTGTAGAGCCTCTGGTATAAGTACTAGTCACTCAAGTCTCTCAAAAATTACATACATTATATGTCCGGTGCATGTAATAGGCAAGGTGTATGTATACTAGCTTACTATCTTCACAAGTATGTTAGAACTAAAGGCTTAGTCAACAGAAAACATCTGTATATTTTTAGAAATCCAAGTAATGATTGCTTATATAGTAATATATTTTGAGGTGTAAAGTTCTGGAAATTACCTAGTACATGTAACTGAAAACTCTCTTAATTGAATACAGCCATAGATAATCGATCTCATTTGTACTAGATGTGCAGAATGCAGTAAGTGAAGGGTTAAGCATCATGCCTTAAGTTAGTTACCTCCGCTCCCTCTGTAGTCAGTGGAGAGAAAGGGGCATCTTCAGAGTCTAGTTCATCCTATGCTAAGTATATGAGTGGCATGAAAATGGAGAAGAATGAAGAAAATAGATATTCTGAACGTAAGGAGTGTTTAAAAAAATTGTGATTGATCTGAATCAAAGCACATTTTTTCCCTCAGAGCAGCACTTCAGACACATGCTGATTTTTGTTGCGACATTTGCAGCAAGTGACATACAAGCATGTTAAGACATGTTTAGGCAGTGCCAGGTGAGGATTTTTTTCTTTTCTACATCTTTTTGCATATAGACTAAGGTTATGACAAGATGCAGGTAGAATGTATCTCTCCCTCCAGTTTGCTCAGAGATACTTCGATTGGCTTACTGGGTTCTAAAAATCATTTTTTCTCTATTATTATTTAATCAGGCTTAATACTAGCAAATGTATTCAGTAGCAGTTTTACCATCTGAGGAGCAGATTCTGATTGCAGATTCACAGAATAATGTATCCAGATATGATGTTATGACAACCGCCATTTTTATTTCGTTGATTGAGGACAATAATCAGGTCAAAATCATACATCTAAAACTGGTTCATTTAAGCCTCTAATGAGCTGTGTGATATGAAAGCTTTTTTCATGTCTTATAGTATAGACACATACTGTGCAGTAAGTAGGAAAAATACAGGAAAGCAAAACATCTGAAAGAAGTACGTAATTTCTGAAGGCTACAGAAATAGCAAGATCACAGTAGTATGTTTTGAATTTGTTAATCATTCTAATAACATAAAGGAAATTTGTGGCTGATTAAGGAGTTGCAGTGCAGTAACTTGAGGCTGCAATGGCACATTGGCTTGCAGCCAGAAATTATTTGCCATGGTCACTGGAGGAAGATAGGTACACTGAAACACATGTTTATAGTTTGTTGCTGCCCACAGGTTGCACTGTGTACGGTCAGGGGTCCACAGTGTGAAGACCTGTGGAGATGCGGAGCAGGAAAGTGATGCTGATTAGAGTCGCAGACTAATTTAAGATGTGATTGAAGAGGTAGGAAATGCTCCTGGAAGGAAAACTGAGAGCAGGAGGCTTCCAGTACCAGAGAAACAGAGCCGTGGAAAATAGCTCTTGCAAGAGGCTTATATGCATGTTTTTATTTGGCTATTCATCAGTCGTCTTATGCTGTTTCTAATTTTTTTTCAAAATTTACTGTAAAATCATAGGCATTTACTCGTTTGTGTCCATTAAGAGACAACTGTGTTCACGTACCAAATCTATATATATGTGACTTTCAGATATATCACTGATCTTTTACAGGACTTCATTCCTGTGGATTACTGTCTTAAAACAACCTTTCTTGTGGTACCTTACTTCAAAATACTGCATCTACGAGATGGAAAACAGTCTGTGAATTTAATCAGAGCTAAAAGAGTTGCAATTCAGATTTATTGTGTAGGCTAAAACCAGAAAATATAGTCCTAAAAAAGAAACATGTAATTTCTTTTTTTTTTCTTTTTTCCATTGTGCATTTATTCATGCAATATAATGGCTACCCAAGAAGGGCAGTCCACTAGTCCCAACATTGGGATGTGAATGATTTCATTCATATCTCCCAAATCCCAGGAACAACAAGACCAGAAATTAATTTTATTTAGTTGACAGTAGTTTATCTTTAAGTACTGAACTTCCAGTCTTAATAATTGTAATAAGAATGATTAAACAAACAAAGAAAACAAAAACAAACAAAAAAAAACCAACCAAAAAGCCCCAATCCAATACCCCCAGGCTTGAGATTTCTCCAGGTCATAACACTTCTCATGTCACATCCACCCATATTTGTCTATAATTAAAATTATTTAATATGTTTTTTAAAGTAGTATTTTATTCTTTGTTATCTTCTTCTTCGTGCTTCACTCTGTCTTTTAGGGAGGTCACAGTCTCCTTATCCAATGTTTTTTCCATCAAGTGGACCTGATTTTAACTTCTCGATAACTCATCTTTATACTTTTGTTTTTTAAATGTATTTCAGGTAGATATTTTTAACATATGTTGTTTTCCTCTCAAATGCCAGTTGTTGTGTGCAGATCAAATTAAGAGNAAACAGTCTGTGAATTTAATAAGAAATAAAAGAATTGCAATAAAGATTAATTGTGTAGGATAAAACCAGAAAATATAGTCCTAAAAAAGAAACATGTAATTTCTTTTTTTTTTCTTTTTTCCATTGTGCATTTATTCATGCAATATAATGGCTACCCAAGAAGGGCAGTCCACTAGTCCCAACATTGGGATGTGAATGATTTCATTCATATCTCCCAAATCCCATGAACAACAAGACCAGAAATTAATTTTATTTAGTTGACAGTAGTTTATCTTTAAGTACTGAACTTCCAGTCTTAATAATTGTAATAAGAATGATTAAACAAACAAAGAAAACAAAAACAAACAAAAAAAAACCAACCAAAAAGCCCCAATCCAATACCCCCAGGCTTGAGATTTCTCCAGGTCATAACACTTCTCATGTCACATCCACCCATATTTGTCTATAATTAAAATTATTTAATATGTTTTTTAAAGTAGTATTTTATTCTTTGTTATCTTCTTCTTCGTGCTTCACTCTGTCTTTTAGGGAGGTCACAGTCTCCTTATCCAATGTTTTTTCCATCAAGTGGACCTGATTTTAACTTCTCGATAACTCATCTTTATACTTTTGTTTTTTAAATGTATTTCAGGTAGATATTTTTAACATATGTTGTTTTCCTCTCAAATGCCAGTTGTTGTGTGCAGATCAAATTAAGAGACATTTAAATTAGTTCATGTTGATAAATGAAGGATGACAACAGTTTCCCTCACCTATTTTCTTCAGATGGTATACTGTAATGCAGAATATTTTAACTGTTTCAGCACTGTGATTCAAAACAATTGCATTACATTTCCATCCTAAAACCTATTTTTACATTTAAAAAAATCTCCATTAAGTCAAGGCCACTCCTACTGGATTCAAATCTTCAAATATGTCTCCTGAAAGACGATCTTCTAGTGTAGGGCCAGACAGTCACTGCTGCTTCTGTTATAGTTGCCTCTCACTGATTTTTGTGGGACTGCAAGTAATAAGGTGCTGGAAGATTTCTGTCCTTAGGGAGCATATCAACCATTATTACAGGATCGTTCTATTTATTTCAGCCTCGTCTAGTGGTTTCTTCTCTGAGTCAAAATTTCCAACCTGACCCGCCACAGAGGCCGAGCAACAATCATCCCCTCTCCTCAGGTGATGCTGGTTATAGAGCAAATGAAAGGGAAGCAACTAGGACCAATGTGACAGAAAGCTACAAAACCAGAAAAAGCCTTGCAGTTTCGGTGGTGGCTCTCTTTTCCCATTGTCTTTTTGTTTTTTCTTTCTGAAAAGTTGTTAGTATTTTAAGTTCATTCTCATCTCTATCTTTGGTTCTCCATGCCTGCAAAAGGAGAGGGGAAAATTAAGACTATTTTGAACCATCTCCCCTTCACACCTGAGAAGAGACCCAGGGTGGGTATGGATGAAGTTGGGTGTACTGAAGGAGCAGAGCTACTCAGAAGAATTTCCCATGCATCAGCCACCTGCTTTCTTCCCCTTACCTACCTGATGCAGAACTCTCCATCCCTGCCTAATATGTTTAGTGTTCCTCCTCATCTTCCACTTCCTTACCCTATCTTCCCAGTGTTTTTTCCACCTTAGATGTGGTTTCCATTAATAAGCTATCCATGTTGGCCCTGCACAGCTTTCTTGCCTCCTATACTTCTTTCCAGTTTGCCAGATCCATGTCAGCTATTCTATAGACTTTCCATCCCAATATTTTTTTCATTCTGAGCTGAAAGCCATGCCCAACAACAGATACTTGGGTTTTTCTCATGCTGTCAGGCATCGCTCACATTTCTAAGAGGCTGAGCAGTGAGAAGGCATACTCCAGGGGATCATAAAATCATAGAATGGTTTGGATTGGAAGGGATTTTTAGAGGTCATCTAGTCCAACACCCTGCAATGAGTGGGGACATCTTCAACTAGATCAGGTTGCTCAGAGCCCTGTCCAGCTTGGCCTTGAATGTTTCCAGGGATGAGGCATCTACCACCTCTCTGGGCAACCTGTTCCAGTGTTTTACCTTCATTGTAAAAGATTTCTTCCTTTTATCTGATCTGAATCTACTACCTTTTCGTTTAAAACCATTACCCTTTGTCCTACTTTTACAGGACCTACTAATTCTCTGCTTAATGAGAGTAGCCTTGAACCAGGCCACATTCAGGCACTGGGAGATTTCTTGAGGCGTCTACTTGCCAAATTCATTTCCATAGTGTATGTCAGGAGAGAAGTCTTTCAGAAGAGCTTGTGATTTGTTCAGAGTCAGTACTTTTTTTTCTAGGAACCACAAAAAGCAGCTTTGTTTACACATTTCAGTTTGCTGCTCCAGAGTGTGAAGTGACAAGTTATCTGCTGAGACTGGAGAAAAAATTTGTTAAGCTTTGGCAAAGCAAATATTTCCCCGCCTTTCCCTGTCTAATTTCAGACTGGAGTGGAATAGCGCAACGGTTTTTGCGTACTTAAAAAAACAAACAAGCAAACAAAAACAAACAAACAAAAAATGAAACAAAACCCCAACAAAACTCAGTCAGATAACGGGCGAAAGAGGTTTTTTGTTGAAAAATTACTGGCAAAATTGGGAATTCCTGAAAGTAGGGAATGTCATAGAAAATTTTGAGCAATACAGGTGCTGAAACTTCTTGTCATGGTTTAACCCCACCAACAACTAAGCACCATGCAGCTGCTCGCTCACTAGGCCCATCCCCAGTGGGACAGGGAAGGGAATTGGAAGAGTAAAGTGAGAAAACTCGTGGGTTGTAATAAGAACAGTTTAATAATTGAAATGAAATAAAGTAATAGTGATAAAAGAATATACAAAACAAGTAATGCACCGTGCAATTGCTCAACACCCACCAAACAACGCCCCGTCAGTTCCTGAGCAGTGGACCACCTGCTAAAATTTCCTTAGTTCATATACTGATCATGATGTCACATGGTATGGAATATCTCTTTAGCCAGCTTGGGTCAGCTCTCCTGGCTATGTCTCCTCTCAGTTTCTTGTGCATCTCCTTGCTGGGAGAGCCTAGGAAGATGAAAAGTCCTTGGCTTAGTATAAGCACTACTTAGTGACAACCAAAGCATCAGTGTGTTATCAACATTATTCTCGTGCTACATCCAAAACAGAACACTATACCAGCTACTAGGAAGAAAATTCACTCTATCCCAGCCAAAACCAGGCCACTTTCCGTCTCCTGTAAATAAGAGTCAAGGTTTTGCTTTAGCAGCATCTCTAGAAATAATGAGCAATAGTGCAGAAGATTAATGACAGTGCCATTATCATAATGCTGATTATAATTGGGTACATATTATAATAGCTTCACACTGTGATTAGCTGTTCAGATTAGGATTATTGTAGGTTTAGTTTTTGACAAAGGTTTACCATGCTGTTCAGTTGCTTTCTGTGACACATTTTTTTTACCTTTATCAAGATCTAAAAGGAAGAAGTGAAACAAAAAATTTTCTTCCTTATGCAGACTCCTGTTATTTGATATTCTATTTATACAAATAATAGTATCAGAGTAGTAGATCAAGGAAAAAAACTTTTCTATCTTATATTTTAAAGACATTTCTAAAATTACTGCATTCCAAATCAATGTAATAACACTATGTACAAGGCATAAGTAGACTATTACAAGGCTACTGTTAATGAATAGTCCACCTCGCAGCTCCTTTGAACTTGCTTTTAGCATGTGGATATCCATATAAATTGCTACCATATGAATCTTTCCTGTTTTCTGAGAATTGCTGGAGAGAGGGAGTGAGAGGGACAGACAGACAGGTGGCTTTAACATTGCGACAGTATATGTTTGACAGTCACATACCCTCCAGCATGTATATGGGGTATAATTTTTTAATGTATTCAGCATAATACAGAGTAGATGCTGTTGAATACACATGGAAATGCTTTTAATGTTCTTTTACTCAGGTGTTTTCTTGCAGAATTTTAATTTAGTTATTCATAAACCCCTGAGTTCTTTAGAAACCAGTATGTTTTTGGCTACCATTTTTTTCTACCAGTTTGTCTTCAGATTCCTGTGTTTTTCAAGTGAAGTCCAAAAACCCAGGATAAAGTTTATCAGCCTCATCAGAAAACTAGTACTGTACAATAAAAATAGTTTTTACATAGAGACATCTCCATCAAAGTGATACTTCATATGAAAAAGTATAAATAGTAATTCTTCAGTGAAAAGACACCATGTTTCTCATGCAAAAACACTTTAAACAAAAATACAGTCCTTCACAGAGTTTTTGTTGTTAATAGTTTGTTGTAGTTTAGAGGAATATATGGAATGCATATGGGGACCAAAGCAAATTTCAGTCATTTGCTAAAAACACTGTACTACTAACTTATGCCTCCTGAATAATCATGGCTGGTATCTGCCATAGTCAGAACATCTTGCAGTCAATTGTAAATGTACTCAATGGTATTTTAAAAATAATGGCCATGTTTTGCCTACTTCTTCCTTACCTCATTCATCTATGCACTGTTTCATTTTCATGTCATCTCACATGGATATCAGGAAAAAGTATTAAAGACAGGGTGCATTATGAAATAGCACAGGCTCTTTTCTCTTTCTTTTCTGGATTTCCATATACTCCTAGGATAGTACTGTACTCAGTTGGTTTGTTGTTTTTTTTTTTCTTCCTCATCATCTTGTTGGCATCTCCTGATCTTCTGGGTTGGATTTCATAATGTCTAATCTGAGTCACCTAAAAGGTGAGCATCTAGTTTAAAATAGTTGTTGAAGTGGAGAGAAAAAGACAGGCATCTAGTGTGTGTGATTCATCCCACCTAAGATACCAATTTTAGTTCAATATGAATCATGAGCTAAAGATACTCTCCACTAACCACAGAGAAATCCTCAATGCCTAGCTTAGACTAGACATCTTTTAGATGTCTGAACTGGGTAAGTTGAATTTGATAGTCTGTGATCATTTATACACGAAGACTTTTTCTTGCATCTCCTGGTGACAAAGAGAGTTCCCTTGTGCGAGAAGGCGATAGATACACTTGTGTAAAGTGTACTGCCAAGGAAGAAGCTATGCAAGAAATGGAGAATCGTTGCCTTTGTTCTTGCACCTCTCTTCCCTTTTCACAAGGCCATGCAATACCAGCTATGCTGGAATTAAGCTTCAGTCCACTGAAAACACGATTACTGTCAGATTTTGAAGTAGTACACTACTGCTCTAATAAAATGATTTCTTATGTCTGTACTGTTTCCCTCCAAAATTAGTCTTGGGATAAAGTGGTGGATTTAATGTAAAATGGCAGCCTGCAAAGAGCTACTTGGGAGGATCAGATACTGATATCTGAGCAAAATTGAGACAGCAGACTTCTTACTATGAGAGCTGTGAAGAAATACCAGAAAGAAGTTGTATTAGCAAAGTGGACAGCATTGTTAGAACCGTTCTTGGTACACATATTCTGAAAAGTTGAATTTATTAAGAAGAATCTACATCTAGAACTCTCCAGTGGTTTTCAGATACTTCAATTTTTTTCACCAAGTTTAGTCTTACTGATACCTCATACTGCAGAAACATTGATGAAGTAAAAGTTTATTTTTTTGCTAATACTTCATATAGAATTAGCAACCTCAAAATATAGTATTTTAAACTTAAATAATTGTTAGAATGTTTGAAGTAGAGTTTTAACATCAGTAAATCTCAGATAGTTACTGCCAAATTATTATATTTTTTTTACCTTCGGAGAGCTCATTCTTGTCTTTATGAGGCTGGCAGCCTGCATAAACATTGCCAGATGATTAACTAGCTTCCCAATTAAAATCAGCATTTGATAGTTAAATGCTGATACTGCATAGATAACCAGTTATAACATGAAATGACCTTGCAGGTTTTGAACATAAAACACCTCGCTTTGTACCTGATGTAACAATATAAAGGATGTAATATTTTAGAATTTGGGGAGACTAAGGGTTTTTATCATAATGTTTGAAATATACATTAGATGTAGCAAGGATTTCCTGTTGAATATTACCCAACCATGAACATTCTTCCTTATATTTGAAGTGTGAAGAGTTCACGTACTGTACAAGACACACCAACAGGAATAACAGAACCTAAAGTTGCGATCACTGCCTACTTTTGTGATGTGGGATGTATTATTACAAATGAAAACTAGAAGTACTGTAGGAGTTTAATATAGAATATCATTCTTTTGGGTGATATGATGTAAAGGTTATCTGAAGATTGTACACATACAAACAACTACATCTTAACTATCAGTAAGCCTTAGTTTAAAAGGAATCAGTAGAATTCTTTTTTTTACCTTTTTTTCTTGTCATGTTTGTTGTCAATTTTACCACTTACAAGGGTCATCTTATTTCCTTCATAGCAACCAAAAAAAGTCCTATTTATCTTGTAGTAGCAAGAGATAATTATGTGCTGGTAATTCCTTTTAATCTGGGAAATGCTGTAATTCCTAGATTAAAGCTCTCTTTTATCCATACTGTTCTAAATTTCCACAGGTTTGCAAATACTTGAAGACAAGCACACAGTTTAAAGAAACCTGAACTATGATTCTTGATTTTTCTATAGTCAGATGATGGCAAGAGGTCAAGACACCGGATCTCCATGACTACTGCCTGTCAAGCAAGCCATGAGAACTGTTGAAGACTTTGTAACCGTAGCCACCTGCACTTGTTAAGTAAAATACATGAGCTTAAACCAAAGGCACTCAACCTTTTTGACTGGGTGGACAATACTTATTATAGGACCCTAGTGACTTCTATCGAGAAGCACCCATGAGGTGAACAGCATCAGTAAAAACTGGGACAGATGAAGGCTAAAGTGCTGGAGATGTCCTGATAGCCCTAAGGCATACTAAATTTTCTGATGAGCAAAATGTTTGCTTAAATCCTTTTGGAGCAGGTCGTGTCAATTTTAGCTTTTGATGCGTGAGTAAATACATTTCTCCTGACTTCCCAGCAGTTTGCAGGTACCAGCCTCTGCCGCCAGACTTTTGTACATGGTACCTTTTGCTGTTCACTCAAATAAACAGTGGAAGGAGCCACGTGAAGCTGAGTCTTGCTAGCATACGTAAAATGTGATGGTATTGTGGAGTCTCTTTCTCTGGAGACATTCAAGACCCGCCTGGACATATTCCTGTGCAATCTACTCTAGATGAACCTGCTTTAGCAGGTGGGCTGGACTAGATGTTCTCCAGAGGTCCCTTCTGACCCAAACAATTCTGTGATTCCGTGAGTTTCAGCGTGTGCCATGTGAGGCTGGTGGGATCTCTACTTGCTGGGCTTTCCTGCCAGTGCCAATCTCATGGTTACCATTTCTTCTCTGCTATTGCTACAGGCTCACCTGGATTAAAGCTGATGTGAGCACTTCTGTCGCGATTGTAGCTACAGCTGTGTACACTGTGTACAAATGCTCTGTTCTCAGTCATGGGTCATCAGCTTGTCTTTCATAGCACTGTCGTGGGGAGAATTGTATTAGCACATGGATAGTTGGTATTCATAGGATGTGATCATAAACTCAGTTATGTGATCATAAATTCAGTTTCCGCATCAGAAATTATTTATTTAACTTTCATGCAAGTTTAGAATCTTTCTGTTGTAAATGACCTTTGCCATGTGTAATTAAAAAGCTATACCACTGCCTGGCTTTGCAGTATTTTTTTAAAAATTTCCTTTAAAGTCTTGATTCCTTTAATTCTTAGAAAAAAGACCCAGTATGTTTTATCTACTAGTGATCTTTTTTATTGTTATTATTTTCATTTTAGACAATGCCCTTAACATTTCTTTTTCAATATTGCTCTTTCGCTCTTTCATGGAAATGTGGCAGTATTCACACTTTGAATAATCAGCTACTTGGTCATCACTCATGTTACACACAGTAAAAGAACTCTGGTTTTTTTTATCTGTTTAGTTTTTTTTTTTTTTAATTGTCTTTAGTTTATTTGAGCCCTTGGGTGAAGCTACAACCTCCATAAAGATATATAAAGATTTGCTTAAAAGGCTGAAGTGTTGAGTGTTTTGGATCACCTTGAGTGTCTTCCCAGGAGAGAACTGTTGAGACAGTTTAAAAACTAACATATATGAAGATGAAGACTGTAGTGATACAGAAAAATACAGAAACAAACCCATGAAGGGAAGTTCAGGACACTGTCATTGGAGGAAATGCATATAGTACTTGTTTCTGCTTTGCTACCAGTGGATGAACAGGCGATTTACTGGTAAGTGCAATATGGAATTGAGGGACACATGGAGAAATAGAAAATAGTGGAGATCATTCAGCATGACTTTGGTGGAAGGAAGTTATGTCACTGTCTGTTAAAAGTCTTCTGAAAGAAGTAAAGAAGCATATGGACCAAGGCCCATGTAGTTAATATAGTCTGTCTGGATTTTCAGAAATCTTTCAGCAAAATTTCTCATCAAAACTTTAATAAGAAGTTGAGCTTCCATGGAATAAGAGGCAAGATCTTCCCATAGTTCTGTGTTTAAGGATAGGAAGGAAAGAATAATAATGAAATTAAAGAATGAAAATGGTGAATATTTACTTTAGTAGGATAGTGGAATTCCACAGCTATTTTTCCCAGTATAGAAAAATTACAAACTGACACTGAACTACTTAGAGCAGTATACTCAGAAATGCGCTCAGGTTTTAAGAAGCTGAGTAAGTAGGTGGTAAAACAGCAGATGAAATTCATTAATAATAAATCCAAAAAGGCGTGCTGGGGAAAACCAGTCTTACCTGTTCATATATAAGGACTGTCCTTAAACCAGCTGATAAAACTTTGAAAATGAATTTTTGAGGTTTATAGTTCTATAAAACATTGGAGAGGTAATACAGGCTTGATCATAGGTATGGAACAGTGTCTGGGCAAGGAGATCTAACTGGACTAAGGTTTCAGTAAGAAAAAGAAGTGACTAGGGGTGGATAAGGTAAGAGCATATAAAATCATGCTGGGGTTGAGTAGAAAAAATGATTATTCACTTTTTCTCAGAAGTATCATGGATCATTGAATCAAATTATCAGGCAGCAGGTACAAAATGAGAAAGAGGAATATTTTTCATGCAGTGCATGATGAATTCATCAATTCCATTTCCATAGGAAGATCAGTAGTCCAAAAATGCACAAAGGTTCAAAGGGTGACTGGATTAATAGAAGATGATTCCCAGGATGAGTGTCAAACCCTAAGATGCAAATCTAGTTTACAAAGTCCTGAAATCACACATTTCTGGGAGCTGGGAGCAGATGTTGTGGAAATCTTACCGTGGGATTTTCCTGTGTCTAGCAGATTTGCAATGATGGTTATAGTCATTACACTGTTTCAGACACAGGATACCTTGAAGGATCTTGGTTGTGGCCCAGTACTCCTGCTCATACAATCTTACATCCTCATCTACCTGCTTGTGTTCCATCTTCTAAAAAGTATGATAAATCTTGGGCACTGGATCAGATCCAGTGTCCGCCTGACCTTGTCTCTTTTGTCAAGCAAAACTCAGCAGAGGATGCTTAGAAAAGGGTTTAAGGTCTGCATCAGCACATAGTTATGCTTCCACTCCTGCACACTCTATTGCCTGCAATCTGTGGCTTGGAGACTTTCTGAACAGGAGCCTTTTTTTTTTTTTTTTTTGTAAAAAGCTACTGTTGGGTTTTCTTAAGCTAAACGCATCTAATTGGTTTTTAGCTTACACTTTTGGTGTCTATAACCTACCATTGGAATGAATTTCAGCGTTGCCCAGATGCTGTGAGAAGTATCTTCTTTTTCTTGTTTTTGTGTGAATGACCTGATAATTTCATCTGACAGCCCTCTGCTACTTGTATTGTGGTGCTTAGTTCTTGGGGCACACTGTTTCCTGTTCATCATCTCTATAGCGGTATTGATTTTACTTTTTTCTTTACTTGTTAAGTGTCTTTATTTATGTAATCCCCTCTCAAACAGAAGATGATCCATACCTTTGCTTATCTTTGCCATCTCCATCTTTGCTGTACATTGCCTGGTTCTTCTGTACCTGCAGAGGCAATTTGGACAGATCTTCTGATGAATTAATATTAGGCAAGTTTTTGCAATGCTAGTAGTGAATAAAGAGAAGTCTCACAATGCACCCTCTGCTATGTGCAGGCAGGCCTACGGACTTCAGTAGGAGCTCCCCCAGAGCAAAGCAACTAAGTGATGGAAATTAAGCAACATAAAAATGCCAAGATGCCTTTCACTATTCTGGGCAGAGACACACTGATACATATACCGTACCATCATCATTACAAGCTTTGCATCAACAATAACAGAGTGGAAGGCAGAGGTACAATATAGATAGCTTAACTGTCTTAATAAAAACAAATCTTTGGAAATTCTTTTTGTTCTGGTTTTTGCAGTTACTCACAATAATATAGGCATCATGATTTGAAATGTAAAATGCACATACAGATTGGTGGAGATAAGTGTCCAAGGAGTGTTCTCTTCTGTCCTCATATTGAAGTGTACTGGCCAGTGATGATTTCAGACTTTAGTGAGCTGCAATATAGCAGGGTTTTTTGGTCCCATAGACAGAAAGGCAACGGCTTCCAGTGCAGCTGAAGAAGAGACTGATGGAGGAGGCTGTGGACATCTTCTGCTCTTCTTCTTGTACCTGCACAGTGGCAGCATAGGAAGGTGACTGAGATCCCTTCTTCTCCTGTCCATGGCAGAGCAGCTCCTGTTTGTTAAAGCAAATCCTGGCAGACCTCAGACCATAAACTCAGTGTTTCTCAATCTCATGTTAAACCTCCTGTTCGGTCTTCTATCATATCTGACCTGGGGTTAATCTTGGCCAGCCTGAAGGATAATAATTTTCTTATATTTCCAGTTCTGATCTGTATTGTTAGCTGTACTTTATGCAAAAGTATTATTCTTTCCTCATGTTTTTGTGCCTTCAGAACAGTACCTACCAGTAAAAAAAAAACAAACAAAACAAATGCCTCTTCCTTTACATTGTGCAGTATTGTAGGTTTTTGGATCTAACAATACAGTAAACAGTTATATATCAGATTATCCTAATTATGAAATTGTACCAAAAAAACTTCACTGTTTGTAGTGGGTCTCTTTTATATGTGGTTCTTAATTTTTTTCCGTATAATAAGATTGGTTCTATTTCAGGTGAAAGTTGTCTAAAATAGTTGTTTAAATGGATATCTAAGAAAAATACTAAATAACATAAGACTTCTGATGACACTGTATAAGCATAAACCACCATATTTCATTATCTGTCTGAAGTATATTTTACTTTTGCAGTCTGCAAATTTGACATACTTACGTAACAGAATAAAAATAATGGATACAAATGGAATATTAAGGTTTGTAGACAGGTCTCTTCTCTTAAGAACTTTTTAATTTGGATGTTCATAAGAATTCAGATAATGTAAAGAGTCACCTGAACAATGACAAAGATTGGACTTACTCTGTTAAGACCGTTGGGTACAGAGCAGGTTTCTTGACTGCCTTAAAAAGTTTCTTGTGTGTTTTGGCCCTCAAATGCTTGAATGCTTTCTCTTTTCATTTCATAGTAACCTTTGAGGAGGAGGAAAGATGCTTATAGTATATAGTGGAATAAAGCAGACATTTTCGTCTGTAAGGAAAGGGTTTAAGATTTGTTTGCACGAAAGGTCGGTCTCGAAAGCATGTTTTTCCATATGTGTAATTTTACAGTAATAAATAAATAAATAATTTTAAAGTATATATATTATAAAGGGAAGTAGTCAAGATTTAAGATTTTAAATCAGTTATTTTGTGGCATGCCATTATCAATTTATTTTCAACAAATTACTGTGAATATTTTTATACAGGCGTAGCATACTTGCTAAAAGTCTGCTCTAATTATACGCCAGACTAAATTTGGTATTTTTTCATGAATAATACTAGTTATAGAAAATCTATATATTACTGTAAAATTAAACTTATTTTTTTCTTTTACATTTGATTTACTGCATTTACTCAAACTGACTAAGTACTTTAAACATGCAATTAAACAATAATTTTTTAATGTGTGCAATCTGAGCAAAAAGCTGGAAAGCTTCCCAGTCCATGTATCCTCTTTGGTAAATGTGTACAAATACTAGTTTTTAAAGTGTAAATTACAACCCAGAAGATATACGATGGTTTCTTCAGTTTTTCAAAAGGTTTGAAACCTGATATTATGTAGTTGTTATTGCTTTAGATAATGTTATCTCTGAAAGTTAAGCGAGTAAAATGCAGGAAATATAGTGTCAAGACCGATGCCATGTATTTATATTTTTTGTGATATTTTCTATTCAGTTACATGAAAGTGAATGTTTTCTTGGAGATTGTAATGATTTCCAGGAGTTTAGCCTTTTTCTTTAAGAAGCAGTTACTGTGAAATTATCATCCCATTGCACTGGTCCATCCCTTGCTGACCCTTCTGCTTATTTTTACCTCAGACTCAATTTGACCTGAACAACGGAAAACAGATTTTATAACATGATTAAGAGGAAATAGCATTGGGGAGGGGGAGGATTATACTGCCTGGAGTGTTACCAAGGTAAATAAACACACTTCTGATTTTTTTTTTTCCCTTTTCTTCTGCTATTAGCTCTCACTGCTTCGTGATTTGTGTCTTACAGTTTCTAAAAAGAAACCAAAAACCACAAAAAAATGTTCAAAAAAAGCCTGTAACAAGAACAACAAAAAAGCCTAAAACTGCAAGTTCAATTATTTTCATTGTGTACTACAATAACAGTAGTTATTGGTTATGGTTAATGCTCCTAGGCAGTAGACAGTGATCTGCCAAGATCTCTGTTGGTTTGATGCGAGGCTGAGAACACAACTGTTACCTCAAGTAAGTGGAGAGAAATTAAAAACTTCCCTTTCATAATTTCAATCACTTTGAACTCTGCTGAAGGAATTTAACCTCTAAAAAGAACCTTGTTTGGATTGGTTATATAAAAATACACACTGATTTTCTTGAATTGCTTGAAGCTGCTGCAGCTTTTCCTTATTCCCAGCTGCAAAGAAACACACTTGTTGAAATGCATATTGGATTTTCTGCACTGGATTTCAAACTGTCACACTTAGCAAAATGATGCACCAAAATGCAGGGCTGAGGTGATGTCTTGGTGGCTGGTCTGCTATGGTGCGGATGGCTTCCACATACAGAAGATACTGAGGCCCACTAGAGGGCTCACAGGCTGAGGACACTGAGTTTTCCCATCCTGCCTGTTCTTTCCTGCAGGACCTGACAGTGAACCTGGAAAGCACCTGCCAGCACCTGGAATATAAGTGTAGCAAGTATATGTAGAAAGCTTGCAAATTGTTTTAAGGACTACTATAATCTACACATTCTCAATATTTTAGTGTGGGTACCAAGCAGCTGTAGTTACCCTTGTACAAATGGCGCTCCTTAAAAAACAGATTCTGCACATACTTATGCATATGTGCATTTTCATTTACAAGGAGCAGTTCCGTTTTCTACTCTGAATATGATTCAGTTGGTTGTAATGGTCACATTGGAGGTGCCCTGCTGGTTTATAGATGCTACATCAGAAGGTTACAGGTGTCCTATCTGCCAGCCCCATTGGAGTGATCTGGATGTGCTGTAAAACCTCAGACGAGGGAAGGCTCCTGTGCAAGCAGCTGAATTAATCACTTTTGGTCAACTGAGTAACTCTCAATCTAGGGTAGGCTAGAAATTTCTAGACTGTCATGATTAGTAGAATATCTCAGTATGCACACAGTTATTTGTTTGTTTTTTAACTGAAGCCAAAACCAATTCGTAATAATTGATTTCTGCTTCCCTATTGCTTTCCACAGAGAACAAATGATACTCATGCTTAATTTATAAGACTGTTTGATATAATTCAGTCTCTGTGTATTATCAAAGCAAAAATTACTGCTGGTAGAGTGAGAGGACTGGAGCTCCTTATTCCGCCTATGCTGGGCCTTCTTCCCCACTGGACCAGGATGAAGATTAGCAGTTCTTTGGAGAAGAGTTCATATTTCATTCACAATGGCTGCTCATAATACAAGTGCAGTGGGCTCATTGGGACTGAAAATATCCTAGTATCCTTGCACTGGATATAGTACCCTTGCACTTGCACAGCATAGTTTGGCTCTCCTGAGAAAGAGCAAGCTGCTTTTTTTTAACTGAGAAAGCCCTATATATTATTGGAATAACGTAATTTTAAAACCAGTAGTACCAGAATAAGTCAAGGTCGTAAATAATCCTCTGCTTCTATCTGAAAAAATAAATAGGAGTGGAAATGCTATTAATGTTGATAAGCATCTAAATCTTTATATATATATATATAGAGAGAGAGAGCATCTCATATGGAAGAATACTACAATACAAATATCAAAGTGAGACACAATGAGCCATCATTAATTTGTTCTGACTGACACTTTTTTTTTTACAAGTGACTGCTGTGTACTTAGGAAGAAAGAAACACAGCCTGTTTTCTTAAATATCTTCTCAACAATTTCCACTTGAGGAAGAAAAGGATTTCCAAACTCTAAAAAAGCATTTGGAATTACATAGCTCAAGCTAGAATGAAGTCAGGGTAATCCTCTGTCCTTTATTATGCAGCAGGTCAGATTAGAGGATCACAGAGATCTTTATGGCTTTATAATCTATGATTAACATATTAATTTTTAACTGTGTGCTTTGGTCCAGTTCTTTGCAACAATGCATTTAAGCGTGTCTTTGTTTGGAGCAGGTGGAGCCAAAAAAAGGGGTTAAAATCAGGCAGATGTTGAAGTGCTTTGCAGGCGGGAGTCCTGACATCCTGAGTTCTCTTTGTCTTTCAGAATGTTTGGAGTGAAATGTCTTCATGCCTTCAAGTTTTTATATATATAAAAACAGGTATAAAACTATTAAGATTATAGGACTTTATCTTTGCCAAAAGAAACAATTTTATTTCTTAAGAAATGCATTAAAATATGTTTTCTTTAGATGGAATAATCAACTTTTCTCTTGGTTTTTTTTTTTTTGTTTTGTTTAATTACATATTCGGACAAAATGCATACATCACCCATAGAAATATTTTAACAGCTCAGTTCTTCTTGTGGACATACATTAGGATAATGTAAATGACGGAAAATTAACATTAGCAACCTGAATTCTGTATTTTGGGGTCTAAATTAAATCTATGAACAGTTATTAGAGCTAAGTAATATATCTTACATTTCTACTAACCCATTTTGAAAAGTAATAAAACTGAGCATATTATATACCATTCTTAGATAATTAATTAAACATCAACAGTAACACTGAACTTAAATATACTGACCCCTGAGGAGTATATCTTTGACAGTAGTAACATGAAGTAGCTGGCTTATAAAGTGAGACTAATTTCTCCAAATATGTATTGAGGTCATTACTTTCATAACAAAGGGCCTGTGCCAGCTAAAATCAATAAATTCATAGCAGTGTGGCACACCTTGAAGAGCATTGAGGAGAGAAATAATAAGCACATATGCCTATAATAAAAAGGACCTACATCTTTCTGTAGGAAAGATTAATCTTTCCATCCCTTATCCCTGCTCCCTTGGGTATGGTAGTTTACATCTCTCTGACTGTTTCTATTACAAATGGAGTTGCAAACGTAATTCATAGACAATGATACCAACAAATTTATTTCCATTTGCAAAGTTTCTGTCAAGTTTTCTTGTATTGATTTGTTATTCATTCACCCAGTACTTCCAAAAACATTTTTACATGCCGTTGTCATAAGTCTTCAGGAATCTCAGATGTGTTGGCTTTACTGGTTCTCAGCCAGTTTTCAGCTGTCGTTCTCAGCGCTGCCAGTTTTTCAGTTACCCAGATGCTGCAAGTTTTGCTGGTAGGATAGCTACATCTATTCTGTTTCACTGGTGAAATACACACTTTCTGACTGATTTTGTAGTTTCTGCCATCTTAGAATTCCCTCACAGTTCATTCTTTTTTTTCCATCAGTCTTCCTTCCTGCTATGCCTTTTCTTTCTCCCATTTCAATCCACTTCTCTTTCCACATTCTCTTTCTTGAAACCTCATTTTCCTCCTTGCTTATTGCATAGTTTCCTTCTGTGTACCATTCTGTTCTCTGCATAATTATCAAGGTTTCACGTGTTTTGCCACAGGCAGCTGTAACTGTTGACCAAAGAACTGTTGACTAAAAACCAAACCAGCAAGAGAATGACTAGACCTTATATAAAAGTGTGTGTGATTCCAGATGGCTGGCTGATTTGGAAAACCACCCTGTCTTAAGAGATTATGGTAATTAATAGTTTTTGAGGTCCTGTTTCTCCTTGTATGAGCAAATTCTGGGTTTTGAGCTGGCAAGCTGTATAATTGTCAACTGAGATGTTATTTAGGACGATGCACAGGCAGCAATGGGAAAAAAGAAAACACAGAAGCAGCAAGAGGGTTTTTCCTGGTCTTTGCATGCCTCTACCTTTTGTCGAAGTTGAACTGTTACAGTGTGGTGGTAATGTTGATTTGCGATTCTTAGTAAGTGTACATTAGCTGTCCAGAAGCCTACACCAGAGTTAGGGTTGCCAAGGGCACTTTCAGCTCTTGAGTTCAATTACTTTAAAGTCTCATGCAGTATAGTAGTGCATTTTTGAACACTAGAAAGTGATGAATTAAAGAAATGCTGACTTCGGATTATGAAAAACACTTGCAGGTGTGCCACAAAATATTCTAACACTGCCCTCCTGAATCAGGCAGTAGCTACTGGGAGCAGTAATAATTGTACAGTAGTGCACTGAAGTACCAATGGAAATACTTGCATTGTATCCCAGATGTTTGAGTTTGCAGCATGTGCCTTGTTGGTACTCCATCTTCCATTCACAGTATTAAGTGCAAATGTACTGAATAGTGGGGGATTGGCTGAAGAGGTTGTTGGTGTCGTTGTGAATGATGTATTAAGACCATAGTAGAAGCCTGAGGCTGAGATTGAGCACCAGTTATTGTCACCTAAACACGGGTCTCTGCAAGTAAACTCTTTGAGTAAGGGTGGGATTGAATTCAGGTACCTCAATTTAGGTGTCTAATGCTATTTGAGATGCCCTGGCCTATCTGAGGGAAGGGCATATGGCTAGTGAATGTGACCCAGGCCCAGATCGAGACTGGAGCAGTGAAGCCAGATTCTCGCCCGTGTCTTCAAGAACATTTGAAGCAGAATTTATTTCCTGAGTGCCATTTGAGGTGGTCTAGTGCATCCCACTGATGGGAAACTCATAAATGCTAATGAAGCTTACGGGTCTTCCATAAAACCTGTGTTGTGTCTGTGTTGTATCAACTCCATACATGTGTTATGAGTACCTCACAGCTTCTCAAATCACTTTAGATGTCTGTATTGAAGTAATATAGTAAATTCTATACATAACTCTCTCTTTGCAATGGTAGGAACTTGTTAATTTTTTGACACCTAAATGTTTATCAATGAAGAACAGAGCATATCTCACTTTCAGTACTAAGATTCTATATGACTGAGAAAAACAAGGTGGCGTTTTGTCATCATGATGGATAACAAAACAGTAATATGGATGATAGAGATCAATGCAATAACAACATGTAAATAAAGACAATTTAGGAAAAAATACTCTCGTATATGGGAGAAGCGATTACGTTTGCAGGACTGTTTGATGAGTAGTAGATTCAGAGATAGAATGGGAACCATACTTAAGTGGTTTCCTTTTAGCTTGTGCCTAATGCACTCATTTTGCTTTCATGCAATGGTTTCTTTTCCCATAATGCTTCTATACTGTTCTGCAACGTCTCTAGTGGAAATGTTCTGACCCTCTTATTAAAGAGGGCAGACTTGAGTTCAACATTGTTAAACCTTCTTACTTTGATTTTTCAGAGGCTTGGGGATATTTTTGTTCAGATTGTGACACTAGCAGGTGACCCTACCTATGCATGAGCTGCTGGGTTAACCTTGGCCAGCAGCCAGATACCCACCTTGGCCTCTTGCCACAGAGGCCACCCATGCAGCCCCCCACATCTACCAACACCTTGCCACCCAAACCTGATACAGTCAGAAACAGAAGTTTCATTTTTGTGCCAATGAAGGAAATATTCATTCTTCCCTTCTGCTGTATGTAGCTGTTTGAAGATCGTTCTGCTGGCCAGAATTAACCCTTTTCCTACTTTTTATTTTATCTCTACTCATTGTTTGACCTTTGTCTTTTAAGTTGAAGGAGTGTTGTAAGTAGGGTTTGATGAGCTAAACAAGAGACAAGGAAATTAGAGAGACTGAAAATGAGATCAGTGGTGAAATATTATTTGCAAGAATGGAAGGGATATGACACATACATCCCACATATGCAGACTTACTCTTCTCTTTATACTGTCCTGTATTGTGCTGGTAGTACCCTTATCCCTAGGAATACGTCCACTAGAAGTTATCAAGAGAAAGCAAAATTTGGAGTTCCCTAATCACAGAGCAACAAAGGGTTCTTGCATGAGATACTGAAGCAGATGCTGAAAAAAAAGAGGAGTTATGGGAGTTATGGAAAAACAGGATTTTTAAAAGGAGATTGTTAATGGATGAAACAAAGGATCTCATCTCTTTCTTAATATTTGTAGTTCTCCTTTGCAATGATTCCCAGAAAGTATAGGCCATTTCAGACCTTTGTTCATAGATAAGTCTTAAAAATACAGTATTTTTGAAAATCAACTTTGAAATTAAAGCTGTAAGAACCATACTGAATTCTCAAAAACATAACAAGGAACATTGCTAACGCAAGTACTCTTGAGCCCTGCCTCACAACATCAAGGGGTCATAAGTCAGATTTGCGTTGAGAGGAGAGTATGATGTTGGTCTTTCAGTGTTGTTACCCATGTGGCAGTTGGAAAAGATTTCTTTTGAAAGATCTTTAAACTTTTAAACTTAAAATCTTGACCTTCAGATTTTGAATTTAAAAAACTAAAGAAACAAACACATTTTGAGCTATTTTCCAAAATGTGAACCCCCAAATCAATGTAATGTTTCAGTAATGTTGTAAATATGTCTTAAAACATCCAAAAGTAGTATGTACTGTCTTAGATGCAGCATGATGCTTGAAGTACACATTTAGTTGGTCACTTACGTTTGATTTTCTCAAAATTATTTCTTCATTATTTCTCATTTCTTCATTATTTCTCAAGTTCACCAAATTCCATTGAAATTTTTCTGTTGTGCGAGTGTGATCTGCATTAGCTGTTTTGAGATGCAACCTTGAATTTAAGCCTCTGAAATTCACATTGGTCTAGATATTCCATGTTACCAAGGAATCTAAGTTTTCTTTATGGTTGACCTATTTCTTCATTGCTTTATGTCTCCAACAACTTTGGATTATCTACAAATGTTTTCTGTACTGATTTTTTAACTAGTAAACACTTGTTCTTATCGAGGAACTACTGGGATGATTTCTGATGTTGCACTGGCATGAATACCTAGAAAAACACCCGAGCTTAGGAAAATTAAAATAAATTACAGTGAAGTAGAAAGAACTTTTTTTCCTAAACAAATCCATTTTCTCTAGTTATGGTGTGTAATTTAGGTGTATTTCTTTAAAAATATTCCTATATTTATGGAGTTTGGTTATGGAAGTATTTTGTATTTACATAGAAAATAACTTACTGTAAAAAAAAACCAAAACCCTAAGACAAATCCAGATTTTTTTAACCCACTGTTCTGAATTTGAAATTTCATATACTTGAATATGTGTGCAAACACGTATGTTTATGTATATGTGGGAAAAGGGATAAAAAAACTTCAGTTTAAATCTAGAGAAAAAAGCCCACATGAGTATGGTTATTTCATTTTTTGCTGCTTGTGCCTTAAAATATATACTTTTTATTACATCTTTCACTAGAGTATTTCGGCATCAATACACTAATCATTTATACCAGCTGAGGATATCACCTATGCTCTCAGGTGATAGCTGGCATTTTCTCCATACTCTCTGAGATAATGTAAAGAACTTCAGTCATTTACCTTTCACACAAGCAGGATATTCCCATCAGTAGCTTTACAAGGTTATCTGTTTATAATCCTTCCTCACTTCTTGAATGCAATTTTGCTCTTAATGCTGATGTTGAATCTTCTTGTAAGGTTTGTCTTCATCCTTTGTTACAGGGGTTTTAAGTAGGGTAATAAAATCTAGTGATGTGGTCACTGTTGTATACTAAAAGCCTATAGTCAGGCAACTTCTGCCAGAAGTGAAATTGGAAAGCATTATCAATGATGATGTTTTGTAAGATAAGATGGGTTTAATTATGTTTTATAAGCACCGATGAGAAAGAAGTGTACTTGTTTAACTACCATTTCATTCCATTTATTCACTACACTTCTTCCAGTGTACTGTATATGTTTCACAGGAAGCTGTCCAAAGACAATATTTTGAAATTAATTATTGGTATGACTTAGTCTTTTTGCTTTTTAAAAAAATAGCACTGCAGAGAATCGTTTTTCTTCCCAGGGGCGCAGTACTAGGAGGATGCCAGGAAGGTCGCAGGACACTAAGAATGCAGCTTGCACTTTTCCCTGTTTGCAGAGCCTATAGGAAGAAGAGGATCAGTGAAACTGTTGTTTAATTTGCTTGCTGGTCCATCTGAATTGTGTCACATGAGGGTAATTCCTGTTCCTCCTTGTCAACAAAGAATAACTACTTTGCTGGATTTGATTTTTATGAGGCGGTGATGCACTTCATGGTCTGTTTTTTTTTCCTTTTGCCCCTGAAAACCCTAGGTCCATTAACTGTTTTTTGGTGAATACTCTTGTTACCATCTTTATGTTCTGCATCGTAAAGTTTGCAACAAAAGGTCTAAAATCCTCAGATAATATGAAACTTTTTAGCAGGGATGAAAATCAACGTGGGACTAACAGTAAGTGAAAGCCTTGATTTTTCTTCTTATGTCTTGGTAAGTGGGTTAAATTTTAAATTCTATCTTTGCAAAATATTCCCAGTGTATTAATGCTCATCAGAAATACACTGCCTTTGCCAGAAGCTCACCTTGTGTTGGCTAAGGAGTAATGCTGACAAAGTAGCAGGGACACAGAAAGAGCTATTCTCACCTGACTTCAGATGCCCACATTGTAGATGAACAGAGCAGAACTGTAAATACCATTTAATGAAAAGAAACAAACACATTCTCAAACACTGCTAATTGCATCAGCGTTAGGATGAGATGCCTGCTTCCCTCTGATGACGAGAAAAAGCACCTAGGATGAATTCCTTAGAGGTAGATGCCTATGGTGTAAACACTGGGGCAGGTAAATTCCCGTTCAGAACATCTGTCATTTTACACTGATGAAAACACAACACTTCATTAATGCTAACTGATATTTTGCATAAATAGAAGCAAATATACATACATAAGCCACATTTTTTGGTATCATTTAAAGAGATATTTTCCTTCTAACTAAAAATTCTGTTTAAAGATGAGTGCTTCTGAAAATCAGTTTTGAGCTTGTATACTGGAGGATTGATTGGGTTGAGCAGATTCTGCATTTAATGACAAAATAACGTAAAGTTGTAATATTTTAATTCCAATGTAAGCCTACTTGGCAAAATACTTTAAATGTGATTGAAATGCAGAAGGAAGATATTATTAAATGAAATGGAAATGTTTTAGTGGCAGAGAAGCACTATTTACTAAGTGACTGAGTATATTTAGGGGACTAAACCAAGGTACAAGCTGGTTTTTGGGACATATAAAACATTACAAGTTCCTGATTTTCAAACATTTATATATTGAGTTAAATGCAATATGAGTGTAAACAAATCAGCAAAGTTTATATGACTTGCATCTTCTGCAAACTTAAGGCTATGTGTCAAGTACTTGCCAGGAAAAAAATATATTTAACTTTGAATTTGAAAAGATATGTCGGCAGATTGTGATTTTTTAAAATCAGTTTTCTTTTTCAACACTTTTTTTGAGAGAAAGGAGTGGTTTTGGTATGGAATAATTTTAAATTGTAATGTTTGAATCAGGTACAACAAATTAACTTCTATGATACTATCTGATACTTATGGAAGGTAGTAATAATACTCTTCAAATGGGACTATGAACTGAAACATGTTTTAGGAAAGATATTACTCTGATTGGTAATTCATGTGTAGATAACAGATACCGAAGAGGTCATGTTTATAAATAAGTTTAGTTTCGTAGACATGTCCAACAATTTGCAATTTCCTCAACAAATTGTTCAGTTTAGTTTTGTGTTCTGAGTCAACAATTTCCAAGAACAGCAATTTTGAAAGTGTCTTCTGGGTAAGTATGAAATAATGGTAAGGCCTCATATACATCAATGGTCAAATGTTATTTATAGAATATTTCTAATCTATCAAGAACAACCAGAACCCCTACTGCAGGAAAAAAAAAAAAAAAGCATAGTTCCTCCCAAGCCTTCCTTGCTGTCCAGAGTAAAGAGGGTATAAACCAAAGGCCATGGAGGTTATAGGATTTCCCTATACCTTAGCACTTTGGATTTGGCTTGTTGCCCCTTGACTCATCAGAACTAGCTGCCTATTTTAATTAAGGTTTGTTCAGTGGCAAGGGGCCTTTCTGTGTGATGGAGAAAGTAGCAGCACTACTTTTACGGCAGCGCTGGCCTTGGTATCCAAACCATACTGAGCTATTCATCTTTCAGGAGCTATTTCCAAGCTGAGCAAAATGGTTGTAGTGCTGACAGAGGCATTGTTTTTCTTTTTGGACTGTGACGTGTCTGTTTTTGGCAAAAGAGGATAATGGATGAATGTGGAGTCTTCCTTCTCTGCTTCCTTCAGACCTTCCTTGGCACTCTGATTGGCAGCTGACTAGGTTCTGCACTGGGAAGGAGCATAGGTACCTAGTTCAAACCTGGCATTGATGGTCCATACTTGATTTTGTCTTTTTAGAATCACAGAATCACATAACAGCCCCGGTTGGAAGGGACCTCAAAAGACCACCTAGTCCAACATTTTTAGCAGAATCCCAGATTGCTCCACCTCATCTCTGTAGATCTGCAGTACTGGTCCTTATCAAAACCACTGGTACTTTCCCACCACTTGCTGAAAAGATAGAGACTGCTTTCTAAGTCAGCATCAAGGATCTTTTCACAGAGTCACAGAATGGCGATTTTCCATACCTGAATGTGTAAGCATGGACCTCTGAAGCCTGAGGTACCCAAGCTGACCCAACACGAGTTGGTAGCATCAATACAAAATTGTGTAGCGGCACGTGGCCACACTACCTTGACTCTAAAGCCTTGATTGGGTCAGTTTTGTGCCCCAGCTGGTAAGTGTTAGTTCTTCATTGTTGGTCTCACCAGGCAGATTGTTGCAGTTGCTACTTGTGGCTCTGCACCTTGTGTCGCTGCTGTGGTAGCTGGCTTGTGCTGGCCATTGCATTTTCCTTGGTAGGGGTACCTTTAGCTCATATCTGTCTACAACTCTTAGAAATCTCATTTGTGGTATCCTCAAGCATTTATCTATTTATTTATATATTTTATCTATTTATTATTTTATTTATTTATGTATTTATTCATTTACGCTTGTCGCCTTTGCTGGTAGTGGATGTATCATCTTCTAAACTACAATTATTTTCATTAACAACTATGTGCTCTAAACTGGCAATTACATAAATTGTTGCAAAATAAATAGTTGCAAAAAGTAGCAACACGTTTCTCCTTTAAACAGTGCTAATGGATAGAAATCTTATTGTGTAATTTTAAAGACAACGAGCGGCAGTATAGAAGGATTAAGTGCTTTGTCCAAGGTGACATGACACTGCAGGTCTTCGACAGACCTGTATCTGGGATCCAGTTAATACAGAAAACAGTTGTAATGCATTGGAGGTAAGTTTTCTTCCCAAGTGGAAGACCGAAGGATGACTGACATATTTGAAATCTCTTACAATATATAGATTTTAAAGAAGATATAAACCAAATTGTAGCTAAATATTCCTTTATGACACGTGAACTTTGAAATTGGTGATAATAGTCACAGTCAGAAAGCTGTATGAGAGAAAACTGATTATTAAGCTTATGTTTACAATAGAAATGCTAGATTATGATACAGAAAGAGGACATCTATAGGGTAAATAATAGTCTCGAATAGTGTGATTTCATGTGATTAATGTGACATTCTGTTTGCTGTAATAACTATATTATGCTTGTGCATTATTTTGGGGAATATTTGCATAAAACATTTAAAATGCAAAACAATACCATATGAAAGTAGCTGTCAAAGATTATTCAGGCCCGCTTTCTTACGTTTTATTTATTTTTGTGTGCTTACATATTGCATAGGAACAAATTTACATTTGAGAGTATAGTGTCATTATATAATCCAAATATTTGTGTAAAACAGATTACAGAATAATAACCAAAAGATTAGATTTTTTTCTTTTTTCTTTTTTTTTTTTTTGTGGTGACAAAACTATGAATGAGATGAAGATCTGCAAAGTGGAAGTTAGAAGAAAGGTGCATTTACTCCATTGATTAAGTTGAAAATTCAACATTTATTTTAGCTTATGAAAAATATCAGTTTTTATCAGTATTGTTCACCTAGAAATTATAATGGAACGATGATGCCCGCTAAACAGAAAGTTCCCTAAATCCTCAGTACAAATAAAAAGATACAGCCAGAAAACTTGGGATGGAAACAGGAACTGAATGGGAACTGAAATTAAAAGGCTGGTGCTCTCTGATGAAGGAGAAATTTTAAAAATATTAAATATATGTTTACTTTTAATTTTCTTTCTTAGTTATGCCTTTAATGAAGAGAATACAAATAACATTTTCTTTATGCAGCCTGGGCTAGTGAATGAAAAATGTAACTGCTTAGGGATCATTTTGATCCTCTCCCCCAATACCAATAAAAGGCTGAACACTTTTTATAGCATTAGTGTGGTTCTCATTCAGATGTGCTTCCTAATAATGATTTACATTTACTTATGCATTTTCTCACGTTGTTTGTTTGAAGGTTTCTACCATAGATCTTGTTCATATATAGCCTGACAATAAATTGGTCTAAGGAAGGAAAGGGGCATCTGACCTAACTGATAAAAGCCTGTTGGTTTTATTAACAGCTGAATACTTCAGCTGCTTTGGATGAATGCTGACTTAATTCTCAGGCCATTTTACTGAAATGAATAGGCTTTCCTCCTGAAAGAAGCTGACAAATATGTTAGAGGGCAGACCTTTATTTTGCCTGATAAGATGAAAATATGTAATTTGTTTTATACTTACTACTCTAATTCTCCAAATGTTTTGTGACATAGCAATAAACCATACATCTTTTAACAGATTTTACTGGTGTGTATATATGCTTTGCATGTATATTTGTGCAATTAGCTACTAGCAGTGGGCAGTAAAACAGCTATTACATACTCTCCTTTCCATAAGGAGCTGAATTTCGGAATTAAACTTAGCTTATTGCAGAGGAAATGTGCTCATCCACCAGCAGAAGAGTGTCATCTGTGCTGGTGACTCTGCTCCCAGGACAGTGGCAGTGCTGGCACCAGTGCCCGGCGGCTGCCAGCACCAACACCTGGGAAGGGCAGAAAGGCTGACGGAAGGAAACGAGTGGTCCAGGAAACACAAAAACGGTATTTATTCCCTTCGAAGTAGAGAAAGAGAGAGTGTGTGAGAGAGAGAACTTAGCGTGGTGGTGTTGTTGTTGTTATTATTATTATTATTATTATTTCTCTTCTGAGATTGCACACAAAGAGTTAAAACATACTCGACCTTGAGGAGAAAAGAGAAGAGTCCATTTAATTGACTCTGATCTACAAAGGGACTAGAAAACGGACTTGAAGGTCAGGGAGCAGAACCTGCCAGCGTGTCTGCATCTAGCTTCTGGTGCTATACAGGTCTCTAGTTCAGTGGCACTTGTGAAAACCCATTTACTTACCTGAATATTGAGTTAGCTTGTACTGTGTAAGTCTTTGCCTTCAAAAGGTTTCTCGCCTTTTTCTGAAGCTGCTTTGTTCTGGTTTGTCAAAAAACAGTGCCCCTATCTATGCCAATAATTCCCAAAATAATTTCCTCCATCAGGAGGCCTCAAGCCACTAACCCAAGCCACTGTTCCCACAAAATTCAAGAAACTGCAGTGCTATAAATACCACATCTTTGGCTTAGAGAAATGCATCTGGAATAGGAAAATGTGTGGCTTATATTTGATACTGTTTTATTGTTTAGGCTACTTCTGCAGAAATTTTGCACTGAAAAAAAATCCCTATCATAGTAATGAACAGATGAGATAAAGCACATCAGAAATTATGTACAGCCCCAATGATGGGGTAACATAGCCTTGCATAATAAATGTTGTAGTGGCGTTATTTTTTAAATGATGAGTTGAGCATTTGTGATGGCAGTACTGACAATGTTTATCAACAGAAATTCTGCTTTGATACATCCAGCCAGACATAAGGCTGAATGGTTCACAGGGTTAGAAATGGAATACAAAACACTAAACTTTGCATTCCTAATTCAGGAATGTCACATTATTAGTACCTATTAATTGGTATCCTCAAATTCGGTGTTGTGGCTAATTTGTATTAGATGCTATTTTTACAAGAAAATATTCGTATCAAAACTCATAAGTTTCTCAGATGGCAGAGATTGTTAAATCATGGAAATATAAATCTCAAGTTGACTTGGAAAGATCATCTAATTCATCACCTATACTGAAAGCAGGATCAAGTACATCCATATGTGATAGATGCTAGTGTGTATTCTGTTCTTAAAGTGAGAAAACTTATCTTGAGATTAGACAGAAATGTTCTTTGATGCAAATTAAGATATCTCTTCTTATCTGCTGTGGCTACAAGGAAGAACTGGTGGCCATGCTTTCTTCACCAGCTTCTTCCTACCCTAATCAAGTGCCTCTCCCCTTCCACCTTCATGCTGGCACTTCCTCTCAGCTGCACCATGTGGGCTCCTTCAGCTTTCCTTCATCAAAATTACATGTTTCGGTCTTTTAGCATCTTATTTTCATTTGTGCTCTTCAATTTGTCTAGACTAACTTGCCCCAAAATGCTGACTGTTGTCTGGAAAAGGTCCACTAGTGGAAAGCAGAAGAAAGTAAATACTTCTAGTGTTTCATACAAAATATTTGGGTTTTTTAACAAATCCAAAGCGATGCTGCTTTTTTTTCCTGCAGCAGTGTCGTGTACAAACAGTGATCAGTCACATATATTTAGGGATCTATTTTAAACCCCCAAATCCTTTCTATTGTACTGCTGAGTTTCCAGGCTGTTGTCGTGTTGGTATTCTATTTGACCCCCCTTTTTAGTTATCACACTTAGGACTACAACAGTAGATTTCTTTGGCTCAGCAGGTTCACACGGTGTTCTGGTTGTCTGAAGAGTTCTTTACGAAATTTCCCAGAGTCAGGCTGTGTCCTTACGCTGTGAGCAGCATAAGGAAAGTCTCTTCTGTACCACTCTGCAGATGCTGGATGAAGCTGCGTCCAGGACACACTTCTGTAGTTATAGTTGCCCGTTGTCCCACAGGACATTAAAGAAATATCAGCAACATTTTGAGTGTTATTTTTCAACATGTTTTGTACCATCTGGGGCTCAACTCATGCATCCCATGTAGACACTAGATCTGTTTGAGACATCCTGTGTTTTCTGCCTGGCTTCCAGCTGCTAGGACTCACGGTCCAGCAGCGTGGACCCAAAAGGTCTCTGCCATGTCTATGAGCCTCATGTCAGGAGACTTACGTGTGCCTGGATACCTCTCTGTCTTATTCCCTGTGGCTTTTCAGATCTTACCGTGGAGCATTGCCTTATTCTTCCTTTTGGCTCTGACCCTATTTGAAAAACAAATGTTTGTTATAAACAGACTTTTGATTTCTCATAGTGTAAAAATATACATAAATATGTAAAATTTTCCAGTAGACTCTGTTTACTGGATTTCTTCAGGCCTAGCTGTAGTCTTCCTTATTGATTTTGGGACATCTGGCATGTTTTTTATTTCGCTCGGAAGTGGACGGAGAGAGAATCCCTCTGCTCCAGGTTTCTTTTATTATGCCTTAAAGATCTATCAGTAAAGATTTCCCCAAGACATTTTTCTGTTAGTTAGAGTCACATTAATTCAAACCAAAACCTATTTGGTCTAGCAATTAGAGATATGCTTTCTATTTTTATCTCCTTAGCGGTGAAGGGAAATCATGTCCAAAACATGACAGTAACCTAACTGGGATATTGTTGGACTGCAATGTCAATATGTATGGAGATGTCGTACAAAAGTAAAAGATTGAAATTGTTAATATTATATAAATCTCTATTTTTCTGATTTTAATTGTTCTTTACAAAGGATCAAGTGCTTTCAGAAGAGGTCCTTTCAAACTACATATAAGCCCTGTGTAAAGACAGTCAGCAAAGCTGATAAGGATAATTTTAGAAATGAAGCTGAGTGGTTCAGTTTTTGCTATGAAAGAGATGTGTAACTTCAATAAATGAGAGCATTTATATTTGGCTTGCAGGAAGAATCATTTGATTTGGTTGAGGCAGTTGTTGCTGATTTTACAGTTTCATTTTTTAATATAAATTGAAACATTTCCAGTAATGACATATATGTTGATATTAAACCTTTCACTGAAGATAGTAATCATATTGATATAAATACGTTGCACAAGGATAGTAACACTTGGAAGTAACATATTTTATGTTAATCCAAAATGGATAGCTAGAAATAAGTTCAAACCCCTTCTTGGGTATCATTTTTCAACATTATTTGAAATAATGGGGATTGTTTGAACCTTTTTTTATCAGTATGGCTGCAGAATATATGCATTCATTTTAGTTCCCTTTGAAGATGATTGCCACAGCAAATTAGTCTTTACCATTGCATTGGCCTTATGCAGCAGAATAAAGCTTGAAAAAAACAAAGTTCAGAAAAGAAAAAAAGTGTTTTGCTTGCTATGTCTTCATTTTTTTCCTCCTTCATTTTTTTCAGTGGAAATCATTGGTTAACTTCTAGTTAAATTACTTCCTTCTCACTTAGCAGTATTTCTAAATTATGTTTGGGATTAAATGAACTAGCTATAGACTGGGCAGATAGTGATGAGACTTTGGAGTTGGATATGGATTCTTTTAAACATTTAAATGAACTCCTGTTATTGAACCTGAGAATTCTTTGTCAAACACTAGGATTTGCCATTGCTATAAAGACATTTTTACCTTCCCACATAATTTTGTTTTGCATTCAAGAGTTAAACCTCTGTGTAAACTAAGAAAAAAAAAACAACAGAGGAACATCTGAAGGAAAAAGCATGTTTGCTCCTTGGTATGTTTTAAATGATGGCTAATTTTGTTTGTAGTATCTTTGTTGTTTCCGCTGAAAAATAAATATTTACAGTCATTTTAAAGGCCTTGTCAAACAGACACAAACCAACACATCTAGATTGTTGTAAATTAGCAAATTCTGAGGACCTCTCCACAACATGCTGGGGAAGCCTTCATGAAAAAAAGAGGGAGATCAGATGTAGTTCAAAGGACAATTTCTAGGTGCCTTGGCAGGCTCCAGTCCTCATTTGAACTCTGTGAGCTGCAGTGGAAAAGTGTGATTTATGACAGATGAAAATGGATTAATGTTGCTGCACCGAGAGGTATCCAAAAATCTTTTTGTCTGTGGAGATAACTGGAGTGCACAGTCAGACAGTGGCTGTCGGCAGCGGGGTAGAGAGCCGCTGGGGTGAATGTTGTACTGATGGAGAGTTTAACAGCCTCACAGGCTGTCTTCAAGTTGTTGGGTCCAACCCCTGCCCCCCTGTCATTTACTTTGACTTGCGTTCTTTATTCATTTGTTTCCAGTGGCTGGCAAAATCCTTGCAAAATATCTAAAGCTGTATATGTGTGAGAAAAAATGTTGGTTTACATGGTGCTTCCTATAAAACCACAGTATATCATGGCCTTGTACACGCCTTATTCTGGTTCTAGTGCCAAAGTGAATACTCAGTTTTACAAAGAAAATAAACCATCCTTTTATAACAAAGGTGATTATGCATTTTAGCTATGGGTGCCTCAGCTGTATGTCCTTCATATGCCATAGAAATGATGTTTTAACAATGCTATTTCAATAGTAAATTCTTCTTTTGCAGTTTTACTATTGGTTTAGGTTTCAGATAAAAGTTAGAAAATTAAGTTTCTCTTTCCCATAACAGGAGCATTTTTGTGATGCATCTTTAACATACTAGCCTCTGGCAGGTAATGCAGTTGCCTGGAGGAAATTTTAGAAGCTTTTTAAAGTGCAGTGCTATCAGTAGATGCTTTGCAGTACCCCAGTTTCCCTTTTAAGACTGACTCAGAAATGTACAATATTCAGTCATTATGCACAAGAATATATGCTAGTTTACCTCTAAAGCAAATTAGGTTATATAGAACGAGTTAAGCAAAAAATTCAAACAGACAACTAGGAACTTTGTAGAAGTGTTTGAAATCGAGAGGGAAAATGAGAAGAATAAAGGGAGAGTGCTCTTCTCGTAATAGAAACAAACTTGGTTAGTCTGAAACAGAGTTTTGTACAGTCAGTTGCAAATAATAGTAGCAAAAATTTAATTAGGTTTACAATTTTAATACAGTTATCTGTATGTTGAAAATTAGGAGTTGATGAATGTGATCTCCTTGTCCATGGGGCTGAGGATGTGTCCTGAACAACTATCTGAATTATACAAAGCATAGACTTTCAGCTAATGGCAAACTCCAGCCATCTGCTAGAAGAGCAACACAGCAAGATGTGGAAGTGCTTGCAGCAAAATGAGTTGGGCAATATGGTGATGCAGGACAGGGAAGAGACCGGGGTATTCAGTGCCTTCCTCGTGCTGGATCTGTGCTGCAAGGCTTATCTCAGGTCTATCAGGTGGAGGAGGTCTATCAGGTGGAGGTCTATCAAGTTTTCAGAGAAAGGTACTGTCCACTATAGATCGGGATCAAGGTAAGAACTATTCAGGTGACCTGGACAGGCAAGAATTCATGGTGGGTAGCCGGCTCATGTCATGAGGTTGCTGTATTTTTGAAAGGTTAGAGCAACAGAGGGACGTCCCCATGAGAGAGGCAAAAGTTACATCCATTACAAAGAAAAAATAAGAGTGTCTGGGGAGCTGTACATCAGTCAGTTTCACCTCAGTCTCTGGAGAAAATATGGAGGAAGCCGTTGTGAAAACAATTTACAGATACATGAAGACAAGAAGATGATTTGAAGCAACTGACATGGATTTGCCAGTTGAAAATCACATTGAATCAGCCCAGTTGCCTTGTGTGATGAAATGTCTGTCTCTGTGTACAAGAGAAGAGAAATGATTGTCGTTTACCTTAAATTTAACAAGGCTGTCTATACAGTACCCCATTAATCAGATCAGAACAGCATGGACTGGAGGTATAGTCTTCAGGATAGGGTGAAAATTGCCTGAACCATCAGACTGAAAGGGCTACAGTTAGCAGTACGAAGTCCTCCTGTCCACTGCCTGAGGAGCGTTTCTTGGGGCTGAGACTGGGGCTGATACTGTTTAACATCCTTGTCGGTGGCAGTAAGAAGCATGTAGCCTGCTGGTGACAGGGACGGATCAGTCCCTCTGCTTGACACCGTTCTAACTACATCTGGGAAACTGTGTCTGATTTTGGACCCTACTGTAAGAAATACTGGCAAACATGATACAAAATTGAGAGGAGCTTTTGCCACTCTCAGGGGCAGAGAAGCCCTGTAGAGGGATCTGGACAAATTGGAGAACTGGGCAATGGCCAACTGCATGAAGTTCAACAAGGGCAAGTGCTGGATTTTGCACTTGGGACACGGCAACGCTGGCTGTACATACAGACTGGGCAACAAGATACTGGAAAACAGCTCTGAGGAGAGGGATATGAGGGTTCTGGTCGACAGCAAGTTGAACATGAGCCAACAGTGTGCCCTGACAGCCAAAGGGCCACCCATGTCCTGGGGTGCATCAAGCACAGCATTGCCAGCTGGGCAGGGAGGTGATTGTCCTGCTCTGCTCTGGTGCGGCCTCACCCAGAGCACTGTGTGCAGCTCTGGGCGCCACAGTATGAAAAGGATATAAATCTGCTGGAGAGTGTCCGGAGGAGGGCTACAAAGTTGGTGAAGGGTTTGGAGGGGAAGCCATGTGAGGAGCAGCTCAAGTCACTGGGTTTGTTCAGTCTTGAGAAGAGGAGACTGAGGGGAGACCTCTTCACAGTCTACAGCTTCCTCACAAGGGGAGGAGAAGGGGCAGGTGCTGATCTCTTTGGTGACCAATGACAGAACCCAAGCGGATGGCAGGAAGATGTGCCAGGGGAGGTTTAGGTTGGACATCAGGAAAAGGTTCTTCCCCCAGAGGGTGGTGGACACTGGAACAGGCTCCCCAGGGAGGTGTCACGGCCCCAAGCCTGACAGTGTTCAAGAAGAGACTGGACAACGCCCTCAGACACATGGTGTGAACTGTGGGGTTGTCACATGCAGGGACAGGAGTTGGACTCGATGATCCTTGTGGGTCCCTTCCAACTCAGGACATTGCATGATTATATGACACTGTCCAGTGGTGGGCCATTGAGACTGTTGGGAGGCTGAAGAATGATACACAAGGAGAAGCTGAGAGAAATGGTTTGTTCAGCCTGGATAAAAAAGTGTTGAGGGTGACCTAATTGCAGTTTGCCACTATATGCATCACATTATAGAGAAAATGAAGTTAGACTCAGAGTGAGTAATGAAAGGACAACAAGCTACTGTCACAAACTTCAGTACAAACTATTTCAACCAAGTGCAAGGAAAAACAATAATGTAGAGCAAAAGTAGTTTATCGTAAGAAAAAACTGCCCAAAGAGGTGGTGGCATCTACTTCAACCTCTTCCTTAGAGATTTTCAAAACTCTGCTGACTTTAAGCCCTGAGCAATCTGATCCAGCTTTGTAATTAGCTTTGCCTTGAGCAGAAGCTTGAACTAGTTGCCTCCAGAGGTGCCCCCCAGCCTCAGTTGTTCTGTGGTTCTGTGAAGGCAGCTAGCAGGCAGCTCCTAAAAAAAAAAAGTAGTTGAAGTTACAAGGAGGGTTTACTTTCATATTCTTTAACTTGCTTAATGATGACATAAAATGATTTGTTACATCAAGGAACAGAAAATGCAGATCATAAAAAACCCAATAAATTATAAGAGAACAAACTAGTAGGGCTGATGTGTCAGATCTCATTGCAAATAAATCCAAGGGAAAAAACGTTTACAAGTGCTGGCAGTTCCCCCTAGAAATTATATTTAAGGGAGAAGCACAAACCATCTGAATACTTGTGAAACCTAGGAAGTAGCTCCCTTAAGTAAGCCTTGACTTCAGTAGCCTAAGGCCCAGGAAAAAAAAAATCCCTCAGAAAGAGGAAACTAGTTCAAATTACCAAATTAGTGTAAATGAAGTAGCACTAATATGAATGGTGACAAAATTGGAAAGGCCAAGACACATAATTATGCATGCCATAAAAAAGAACATAAAAGGAAACTAAAAGTCATTTTATAAACACATTAATAATAAAAGCAAGAAAAAGAGCCTCATATATTATTATCAAGAAACTGAAAAAGGGCATTAAACCCACAAAGATGTTTAATCTCTTTTTCAGTTTTCCTTAACTGGAAGTACTGTGCTCAGTTAATAGAAGTACTAAGCTTAAGAAAGTACTAAGGTTTTCGGACTGGAATGATAAAACAGCTTCTGAAAGAGCGCATAGATAAATTAGATATTTTTAAATGAACCAGGTTTAATGAAGTTTATTGTATAGTATTTAAGTAACTAGATGAGGCATTCTCAAGATCCATTAGCAATTCTCTGTTGTGGAGAATGGAGGAAGTTTCAGAAAACTCAAAAAGAGCTGACTCAGTGCCTGGCTTTATAAAGGAGAGGAAGGAAGAACTGGGAAATTATAGAGCCATCAGCATAATTCAAATTTTGTAAAAAAAAAAGTGGAACAAATAATCAAATCAGATGAACTGTAAGCACCTGCAGATTTGCGGGTAGATGAGTAATAACCAAAATGAATTTATCAAGGAGAAATTGTGTGGTACCAGTCTAATATCCTTTTGTGAGAGGATGACAGTACTTGGGAAGAGGATGAACCAGATGTCATCTGTCTTGACAAACAAAGCTTCTGACATTATCTCACCTGGCATTTTCATAAGAAAGCATAAAAAAAAATATTACTATTATGGGAGTGTGCAATTAGTTTGGAAAGTATGCACATTATATTGTTCCCTGTCAAGCTGACATGTTTTGTAGGAATTTGTCCTTGATCTTATACTACTGCACATTTTTAGAAATGAGATGGACAATGGAAAAAAGACTAGTTTAATTAAATTTCCAACAAAATGGATGATGAGGGGAGGATGAACTGAATCAAAAGGTGGGGTGTGAACTCAAAAACTGAAAGTTAAAAGAAACACCCAACAACACAATTCTGTGATGACAAAGGCGAGTTCTCATTGTTAGGGAAGTTTCTTTGCTAAGGCAGTCTATTCCCTAAAAATATTTTAGGTGAAAAAAATCCCTTATACAAATACAAGGAGAGAAATGTTTAGAACTGAACCTTAGATGACCTGGGTTTGTCTTTATAGTCATTGATATTACTTCCGTGATTGTAATAATAATTCCTAGTCCCTGTTTTTTGGGAAAAAAAAGCTTCAAATAATGTATATGAGATAGTTTTACAGTACATAGTTTATTATGAAGGGAAATGTGTGCAAATGTCATATAGATCTTCCAATATCCTTTCACCTCTTTATAAAGTTGTTGCTAGTAAGAAAGGTAGAGCTTACACTTTCGAATCTTAGGAAGACATATTTTTCCTCTTTCCAAAATGTAGAATCCAGCACATTTTCATTCTGCATTCATATCTTCTTGATTTCTAGGTAATAATTATATTCTTTTGCATGTTCCTCTGGAACAATTGTGCCTGCTTTATAGTCCATGGTCACGAGTTTAGAGTACAGTGTTATAATATTTTTGGTAACTAATAAAAAAAATCATGCATATTATCTAGTGTTTTCAGCCAGGATTTTTCTAGAATATATTCCTGAGAAATGTTAAAAGCCCAGTATTTTTATCAAATCCTCATAGATGCTTTAGAAATTCTCCCTAGTGGATGTGAAAAAAAAAAAAATTAAGGCATGGATTTTCACCACTAGTAAAAGACTATAATGATCTTCTCTATGAGTTACAAACCCATTGGAAAGGAATCAGTATTAATGTTCTTAAAGTGGATATTTTTATAGGTCTGGTTATCATAGACTGTTTATTATTTGTATTTTTATTAATAATGCCTTGATTTTTCAATTTCTACACAGACTTTCTTTAATTTTTTCTTTCTATTTTTCGTAGAGTCATAGAGTGGTTTGGGTTGGAAGGAACCTTAAAGATCATGTAGCTCCAACCCCTCTGCCATGGTCATAGACACCTTCCACTAGACCAGGTTGCTCAAAGCCCAATCCAACTTGGCCTTGGACACTTCCAGAGATGGGGCATCCACAGCTTCTCTGGACAGCCTGTTCCAATGCCTCACCACCCTCATGGGGAAGAATTTATTCCTTAGATCTAGTCTAAATTTATATTTTTTTCAGTTTAAAGCCATTACTCTTTGTCCTGTCACTACATGCCCTTGTAACAAGTCCCTGTCCAGCTTTCTTGTGGTCCCCCTTTAGGTACTAGAAGACTGCTAGGCTCCCCGGAACCTCCTCCAGGCTGAACAACCCCAACTCTCTCAAACTATCCTCACAGGAGAGTTGCTCCAGCCTTCTGTTCATCTTTGTGGCCCTCTTCTGGACTAGTTTCGACAGATCCATGTCCCTCTTATGTTGGGGGCTCCAGAACTGAACACAGGACTCCAGGTGGAGTCTCACAAGAGCAGAGTAGAGGGGCAGAATCACTTCCCTCAACCTGCTGGTCACACTTCTTTTGATGCAGCCCAGGATACGAATGGCTTTCTGGGCTGCAGGTGCACATTGTCAGGTCATGTTGACCAACCAACCTCACCAAGTTCTTCTCCTCAGGGCTGCTCTCAATCCGTTCTCCATCCAGCCTGTATTGGTGCTTGGGATTGCCCCAACCCAGGTGCTGCGCTTGGCCTTGTTGAACTTCACGACGTTTGCACAGGCACATGTCTCAAGCCTGTCCAGGTCCCTCTGGATGGCATCTCTTCCCTCCAGCGTGTTGACCACCCCACAGAGCTCGGTGTTATTAGCAAACTTGGGGAGGGCGTGCTCAGTCCCACTGTCACTGACAATGATATTAAAGAGCACGAATACCAATATTGACCTATGAGGAACACCACTTGTCACTGGACGCCACTTGTCACTATTTTCATACTACAGCCATCTTCACCATGGGTTAACAAAGTATATTTCGAAGAGATGTCTCAAAATACAAAAGAGAGTGTAAAAATTACATGTTAAGTTCATCTAGACTGAAAAAGGTGCTTCAAATAAAATGACACTATGTATTGGTGCTCTTAAATTTTATTGAGGCTAAGCTAACTTTAATCTGAGTAAACTAAGAAAACCTTCAAACTAAGAATTCTGCAATCTCTGCTCAAAATACAATGAAGCTAGTGATACATCTAGAAAAGAGGCATTATCTCTGGTTTGTATTTGTTAGTTAAATACTACTGTGTTCTTTAAGGGGAGAGCAAAGACATTGAAGTTCCAAATGCTTTATTTCAGACCCAGCATTCAGCTCTAAATGCTCCAAATTTGAAGCTGGGGGGGGTGGTGGGAAATAAAATAAAAGCAAACTTAGTCAATATATTTACCTCTTGCTTTCCTATTACAGAACATATGTATGCACAGATAACATTTTTAAAGCTTTAGCAAGACACTCAGAGGACCAGAAAGGGAAACAAGATGCTCACCACTGAAGTCACAAAGAATTTTCCCAGATTAGTGACATTCTCGTTAGATTCTGGGCTTACATTTCCCTCACCTAATTTTAAACATCTAGGTATCACACGTCATTTAAGTCAGCATGTTGCTGAAAAACACTTAAAGCACTGGACCTCAGCTATTTCACTTAGAGAAGATCCTGTTTTTAATACTGCAATTCTTCTGTTGGCAGTAATCTTATATCCTGTATTGCATACATTGTATTGCAGATTATTTAGTTTGCTACATCACCTTGCACACGAAGTACTGTGCCTTTCAGATCAATATGAGGTGATGTTCCAAATAAACAGTATACAAAGTGGGCAAAAATGTACAAATACATAAAAAGAATAGTAATATTCAACAACTAGAACTTAATCATTACCAATTCCTTTGGAATTTGTTAATAATATTAATCATGAGGTACATTTGGGATTAATTTGGATTAAGTACTTAAAGCATTTTGGTGTTAATTGGCCATTATTTTGAAAATTTTCCTATATGAATTTTAAAGTCAGGAGCATCACACACTGAGATGACTTGCTTGTAAGGTAGCTGCAGAGCTACAGAAGTGTGTTCTGTATGAGCGTATGATTTAGATCTGGGGATGGTTCTGCATCCTTATCGCACAAAGTGAAAGCTGCATGTCGCATCTTTTGTGATTTGCCTTGGGACTTCATTGAGGTTGCCGAATCAAGGAATGCAGACCTATTTAAATCAGTTAGTACCTATGCATAAAAGGACTATAAGTTTAATGATCAGGAAAGAAGCATTTACAGCTACATTGCCTATATTTTTGGCAAATTGCCAACTATTGGCTTTTGTATGTTGATTTGTTTTTAATAACTTTATCTTGAAACTAAGCTGCTTAACTTCAATACAGATTTTTTAACTGTTGAAATTGTGGTTTTGATTCAGGACCAACTTCTTTCACACTGTCAATGGGCAGTAGATTCAAATAATCTGACATCATATGGAACAATGGTGGTAGTAGCTGCAAGTGGTTGTCTGCAAGTGGTTTGCTGATTGGTTTTCTGTCTACCTCCCTGTTTTTATTATCATTCTCACAACTTTCTGAAACTGTCATCTTTTGGACTGCCCAAAGTTAGTTCTTCCTGAAAATATCTTTTCAGTTTCTGTTTTGGGAAATCTTCAGTGAAGTTTGAGTTCTTCCTGTGAAGTGCCACCTTTGACTCTGAGGTTATCATACGTCTTCCATATTTTACAATTTCTACCGAATTGGGAAATGTATGCTTTGTCTGAATTTGATCCATTTTTATAAGAATAGCTAAAGGTAGATATACACTACGCAGCAGAGTACAGAACAAAGGTTGCTAACGTTAGTTTGACATGCATCTACTGTGTGTCACAGTGCAGTACTCTACAGAGGCACTAGCTGATGTCCCAAAATGCGTATTAACTGAAACAGCTAAAATAACTGCCCTTTCTAACAGAGGTATTGAAAAAGAAATGGATTTTCAAGCACTGATGTTGAAAAAGGAATTAAAAAAAATTAAAAAAAAAAAAATCTTAATCCCCCAAATTCATGCCTGGTAAGTGATTAAGGGGATTCCTGGAGGGTACTAGAGAAGCAAAAAGAAGAGGTTATCAACCATGTTACCCAGAAGCCAGAAAGATTATGTGTTACCTCTCTCCACTGTCTGGAAGGGAGTCTACAGTTTGTGGGGCTGAAGTACCAGCACCAGCTTTTGTCAGTGAAAGAGTCAGAAAGCAGATTAAATTGTTGTTTTGTTTTTGTTTTAAAATCTCCTGGTCTTATTCTATCCTTTGTGATTGACAGCTGAGAAAAAAACTTGAGCAAAATTGAGCAGTTGCAATGTTGTAATTAAAAACAAAATCGAAAGCTGAAACTTACACCTGCTTAAGTTTTTCTTGGTTGTCAAAGTCCACAGGCAGAGCAGACCAAGCTGTCCATTTTGTCAACAGACAAAACGATAAATACAGATCTAGTCCAGGGTGATTAGCTCAAGTTTAAAAATTTTAGACAAATAAATCAGGTCAGATATGGTATTAAAAAGAAAATTTCTTATGTTATTTCACTGGAGTGTGAAATATTATTTAGGAAAGCAGAGGGCATTATTTATAGTTTTTCAGATTCCCTACTTTGCTCATTTTGCTAAATTCCTTCTCTACTGTAACATGGAGCAGTAAATGTTTCTGGGTAGGCTTTATGAAGAAATGAAGCGGTAAATTGCATTATGTTTTGTATTATCTCTGTCCGCCACTAAACAATGCAGCATCAAATTGAGCTCATATGTACAACAGCTTTTACTAGAAAAAACATCAGTTCTGATAAACTCATTCCTTAAATAGCAAGTTTTCTCCCTCATGCAATATCAAGTTGGTTTTATTTTATTTTTTTTTTTTTTTTGCACTCTTTGCATGCGTTGCACAGGGTTGGGAGACGAAGTTCATCTGTGCCTGAGATCTGTCAAGATCTTTGATTTAGTCCCTCAAACCAGTCATGTCCAGCTCCTGGGAGCTGCATGAGATGGGGAGGGAGGATGCTGTGGTCCAGCTGAGTTGTGCTGGCTGTGGCACCCCACTGAATGCCCTCTTACATATGGGCCCCTTGGCAGCCCATAGATGCTGTAGGTAGCACACACTCAGTATAGGCATCAGCGTTGATAGATCCAGGGCTTCACGTATGCTGCAGCCTTGGTCGTGTGTCAGGAAGGGGGCTATAGCCCACGATCCACAGCTGCTGCTAAGAAGATACATGTCTCTGAAAATCAAAGCAGCTGAATGGAGAGTAAGCATTTAAAACTCATTAGTTGGGGAATGCTAAGTCACTGTGGTCTTCCTTCAAAAGAAACTAGCCTACATCTGCGTGGTCACATGCACACGTGTATTTAATACATATTTGAGATACACCCTTGGTCAATTGGCTTCATGTCCCGTCTAGAATAAATTTATCTGTTGTGAAAAAGAAACCGTCTAGAATATCAGACTTCTCAGTGATTCCTCTAAGCCCCTGAAAAGGTCAAAGCAATTGTAAAGCAATTGTTCGGAGTTGCTCCTTTATCTGCCTCTGAGCAGGTCAATCTCTTCAGAAATTAAACTACAGTTGTCATACTGATAGCAATAAAACTTGAAGAAGATCAGGATATACTGTAGGCAAATAAATAAGAGGAGCTGGAATTAAATACCTGACTGTGATATACTGTTTAATATACAGTCTGTTCATGGTGAGTCACAAGTTAGAGCTGACCAATTCCAGTAATCACGAAGTTCATTATTCTTCATTACCACCCATTTAAAGATCATTACAGTGTAAGTAAAAAGCACTTTTGGAAACAGAGAGGGATGAATAAAACTAAAAATAGTAAGCACCTACAGATTTTTATGTTTCCCTGCTGTGTGCTACTTTTTAGTGGCCCTTGTGGCATTTTTTTCTTCCATTAAACAAATCACTCTAAAAATTTGCTACATCTTTCACCCCTAAAAATGAAGATGCAGTGCTCCTTATCTCTTGGCTTGCATAAAAGTACCTTGAAAGCTTTTTTCTTGACAAAATCCCTTTCAACCTGTGTAGGAGGAAGAGTATGAGATGAAAATAAATGTTCTGTGTCATTGGTCTTCTAAGAATTTGAAGAAAGCCTTCCTATTTGGCTGTCTTTTTGCTGTGCACTTCATTTCCAGCACTTCTTTATGCATGTTTTAGAAACTTCTCTGCTCTAACTGTACGGGCTTAGAAGCTGATTTACTTCTTTTATTGTTTCCAGATAGTTCAAAAATTCTGAGTAAAGAAACCTATCAGAGCAAAGAGATTAGCCAGTCATTGTACAGATATTATTAAAAATTAAATACAGGATCACGCTCTGGAAGCTGCAGTGTTTGTGTAAAAAACTCTACTGATGTGAAACAGTTTAACTATAAAACTGCTGCGTGCTCTGCTGGCTGAAGAAATTCCCATTTTAGTGTAATGGCTCATATTGTTGAAAAACTCCACTAAAGATGATGGAAAAAAAAGAACAGTAAATGTTTTTTATTATAAAATATGATTAACTTTTCACATGATTGGGCCATTTGAAAGAAATGGAAGAGGAAAAGGTAATTTAAAAAATAATTAAAATTGATATTTGCAAAAGGTTTATTACCTTGATTTTTATTAAGGTTTTCTGCTAGCTGCTCTACTCCCTGATGCTCCAGGTTTTTCTGCTAGAAATCAATCATAGATTTTAACAGTAATTTACCTGTCACCAGGAATTTTAATTGTCAGTGTGATCATTTATTAAAAAACAGAGGTTGATCTGCCTTCTGCTATGCAGCATGTATTTCCATAGAATCAAATTAAAGCAATTGTGGGAAGCAATGTGTTACGCAATGGAAATAACACCCCAGGAAGAAAAGCTGCTGTGTATTGGCAATTCTCTAGTGCAGGGGTGTCAGACTTCTTTTCACTGGGGGCCACATCAGCCTGGCGGTTGCCTTCAAAGGGCCGAATGTAATTTTAGGACTGTATAAATGTAGGGTAGTTACATTCGGCCCTTTGAAGGCAAACGCCAGGCTGATGTGGCCCCCAGTGAAAATGAGTTTGACACCCCTGCTCTAGTGCTAACAATGCTGGAGGTACAAATATCACTGAGGGCTCTAGCACTATGGGCTATGGTGTATGCTAACTTGGAGGAACTTGTTTTGTAGCACTACGGATATTTGAAAGGTCTTTTCACCAAAGGAGCCTGTGCACTGAGAAAAAGAGACTTTTAACAAAACTGCCCTTTAGCCCAGCTCTGCTCCAGGCAGCAGTAGAGCAGGAGCTGGGTGGGCACAGCTGCTGCTCTCCTGGAGTAATAGGTTCTTGGAGTTGGAAATGAAAACATATGATCCTGTCTAAAAGTCCACATAGTTAAATTTACATAGATCCTCATCAATAAAGGCTGGAACAAAGTTATTTTTGCAGTGAGGAAAACAAAGGAAGACCCGTAATGAATGGTAAATCGAGATCTATCTTTCAGGAATTGTGGCTTCTAGTCTTGTTCTTTAATCTTGAGAAACTATGTTTTCTTCTTTGTGTGTATGAATTATTATTTTAAAATCTAATTTTGCTACAAACCCAATATGCACAAAGAAATTTGAGCTCTTAATTGTTGGCAACGCAGGCCAGACTCATGCTTTACTTTAGGCACCTGCTTGAGGCACTGGAGATGCAAACGTAGTTGGCTAAGAGCCCTCTACCATTAGAAGAGTGTTAAGACCTGAACTGCTCAAAAGAAGAGCGTGTGTAATCTTCACTGACTCTAGAAGGAACTTCAGGTCATTAAGCTTCAAACTTAGATATTTCAGATTTCATAAATGTTGGACATTGTAGCCACATTTGAGGCACTGGACTCTCTGGCCCTTTATGGAAATGTAGTCTTCTCTGGCATTCTCCACCTCTTTTCCCAAAGTTTCCATATATAGCGATAGGTAACATTCAAATAACAAGGACAGACAAGGTAGATCTCAAGACTATACATATTTATACATATTGATGACTTAATGAAAACTTAATGAAAACTATGCAAGTGGTCCTGAGTGCAAAGTGTCAGCTTGGTCCCATATGAATGGAGATTCCAGCATGCACATCCAGCCAAATACAGATTGAGATTGACTATGAAACTTGTTCATCTATGTAGATTGCTGGGTCCCCTTTCACATTCACTTGACAACAGTCTTACACTGGTCTGATTTTGTTAAATCAAATGGAATTTTACTGAAGTGAAACTGCAGCAGCACTCATACAATCCAACACAGTCCTTCGAAATAATATGAAAGTTCTTGTTCAAACAGCTCGCTGTTTATTAAACATGCAAATAAACATGATTTAGTGTCCAGGAATGGCTTGTCTTTCAGAGTTGTTCTCTGTACCTGTGGATGTTGTAGCTATCTCTGGAAAATTATTTCCTTTATTGTGGGCTTGGGGAAATCCTTCCTATGAACCAGAAATCTGTGCTGTGGTAGAAGGAGGATGCTGGATGTAAAGGATGAAAGCACTCTTGACAGTTTCTCAGAAATTTTTATGCCAAGGACAAACAACCTAGACCAGAATTCTTTGCGTGCCTACTTGGTAATATCTGGAAGTAAGAAATCTCAGGGACAATGCGACGTTAAAGCAGAGATCTCTTTCAGGTCTTCTATGGGAGAGAGCAAAGCTGCAGGCATGCTGTCAGTTAGGACAGCTAGCATTCAAGGTCTTTCCACAGGCTGATTAAGAAGGAGTTTCACCAGGAGATTGTTTCAGAGGTTTGCTTTCATCAGAGATTTCCCACCTCTAGGAGGGAGGATTATCTAGGCACTAAATTATAACTGCCGCATGAAACGGAATAAAACTTGTTCCCATGGCCTGCACGTACCAGGTTTTGGCTAGCAGGATATTTAAACTGGGGAGTTTAAAACATCCCTCCAACAGAGATTTATGTTAGACTGGCAACACTGGTAGCCAAATAAAAAATATTACTGTGCAGCATGATGTCTGGAGTCCACAGAATGCAGAATGAGTTCAAAGAGCTGAGGCTGTAATTTTCTCTTCTCCTCTGGACACTAACCAGGTTTACATTTCCGTCTCTGTTGGTGGACACTCTTCTCTGCTATTCCTTTTTATTCTTCTATGCCTCATTAAGATTTTCTTGCAATATTTACGGAGGCCAGATTCCCACACACTTGGGCGACTGCCAAGAACTCAGAATTCCGTTTAGCACCAAAACTTAATCTAGTTCTGATGAGGAAAAACACTTTACTGATGGAAGTGATAGTTGGGTAAATTCTGAAAGGTAGCGTTTATTAAGCCCTCTCCTTTTCGAAGGCTGGTTTTAAATTAAAACGAAAAGATTATGTAATCTATTTTATTATTTGTACGGAACATCACCTCCATTAAAATTAAAAGGGAATGCTATTAAACTAAGCAGTAGTCTAAGTTATTTTTATATGACTCCTAGCTCTTAATAAAAAAATAGCTGTTTGTTTAACTCAGTATAATGCTGTATAGCAATAGAATGTCTTCCTCATTACAATCAATACCTGTGAATAGCAAAGACCCACAGCGTGCCACGGCCTTTCTCAACAGGCAGCCTCACTTGGTGGTAAGGAAAATTGCTATCGTCTTGTATGAAACCATTTTAGCATCACCCTGAGCTTAATAGAACAGTCTTTCATTGCCTGTTAACAAGCTGAGCTATTGCCAGGAGGTGTTTAAACTGACAAATATTGTCAACGCTCTTTTCTTGCAGAGATTTTTTGTGTGTGTGTGCATATAGTGTGTTAACATTAGTTTGAATTCTGTCAAAACATATGCTGATTATTTCATGTAACAAACCAATCAGTCCATTAGTTCAGGATACAGAAAGTCTCTGAGTAACAAAAGCCAAATATCAGCATACCCGTGGTAAGTCCAAGTCTGTAAGTTTGCATCATGAGTTCAGCTACATTAAAATGTGGAACAGATACAAACATTAAGGGCTGGTTGTGTAGCTCAACCTTTTGCTCAGCAGTCAGTCGTCATTCCTATGCAATATGCAAGGCATTGCTGTTATAGCGACAACCCACATATATCAAATGTGATGGAATGACAAATGTCTCGTAAAGGCCAGACGTGGTTACATTCTACCGGCATTTATGATCATATCTGTACTTGCAGCTGCATATGATGCATACTGATGATATCATGCGAAGAATAGGACAAATAAAGGTACATGCTATTTAGAGTTTTTTTGTAAGGCAAATGGTCACATGAAGAAATTCAAGAAAGGGATCATTCCACTGCTCTGTATTCTAGGAAGGAAAAGATGAAACTTAAAACTGTCCAAATTTGTTAACGGGAGAAAAATAAAACATGAAACCTTTTTGGGAACATACATCAATTTTATTATTTCAGCAGTTGGGAGTATAATAAAGATGCATTTTTTTGTGCTGCAATGGCTTTCAAATTACACAAGTGATCAAGCTGACTTTGACCACCTGCCCTCCATTTTTGTAAAGCTTTCACAGGTAGTTAGAGACGGGAAGAGGCAAGAGGACACGCTCTAGAAGGAGAATGACTGGTGTTTGCTGCTCTAGGCAGCTTCCTTGCTGCTTTATTGGATTGCAACCTCAATTCCATAATTTACCACAAGGTAACACCTTTCATCCCTCATGGCACAAAGCTGTACTATAGTGTCATACTTATCCAGCTGCTTACTTTGCTGAGTGCACTTCAGGTAGACCTGGTGGATGATATGTATTATTTTTTGAGTGTCATAGAACCATAGTAGTGGTTTTGCTTGTAAGCCATAAAGTTAGGGTTTTATTTTTCAGTAAGTCTCATAAGAAGAAGTCGTAGTTTTTATTTTATATCAGCAATATAGTAATTTTATTCTCTCCGCCTTCCTGGGGGCCTGTAGCGTCACCAGATTTTGTAGATTGTGGAGTTGTATGTGATGTGGAAGGAAGAAGCAATTGTTAGTCTGGACCCTCTAATTCAACTGTGTTGCAGAAAATAATAATCACATTAACAATTTCTCTTAATTTGAGCTGGAACAAACAGTTATTAGACTCTTTAGACAGAATCTTCTATTTTCATGCAGTCTGGAAGTGACCAAACAGACCCTTAAAATAAATCAAGGATCTTGCCTTGAGAGATACTTTTTAGTTCCCCTTCCTAATATCAACCAAGTTGTAGCTTTTCTGTGGCATGTGGTTAATGTGTGGGGAAAAGTAATTCTTTAAAGATAATTGTTTTTCTTTGTGCGGTAAGGGATGGCTGGCATACAGCAGTGATTGAAATGGGGGAAAAAGAACTAATTAAATTAGATTAATTAAATAATTAAGTTAATTAAATTAATTAAATTAAATACCCTTCTTATACCAGCTGTGTGTTCAAATCCATATTTCTTGCAATTTTTCTCAAGATATGCAGACCTAGAAGTAAAGCTTCGGAGCAAGAAGAGTTAAACCATAATGAGATATAGAATCTCACAAAGGGGGGAATTGTCTTCCTTTCATACTTGAAAAATCGCACAGTCAAAAGGAGGACAGAGCAGTGCTATACAGTCCCCTGAGAAACAGTCCTCCTCTATATCCTGGGGAAGGAGGACTGTGCATCAAAATCAGGCTCACGCTGTACAGCAAGACTCAATACGAGCACTATATTCATTGAGACACGCGGAAAATGAGAGGAGGGAGCAATCAAAAGGGAAAGATGCAGGAAACTCCTACTTCATTTAAAACACTTCCAAATTGTGAAGTTCCTGAAATGATGTTCGAGACAACTCTGAAATTTCATGCATTATAATCACATACAGCAAAATAAGATACAGGTTTTTCAAGAATCTAATCTCCGCTTTTCCTTTCCATGTCTGTGAAATGCCAAAGATGGTTGAATACGCAGCCCTCTAGGCCACAGGACTAAAATAAATTGAGTGTTTTTACTGCATAATAACTATGTTCTTCATAAAATGTTTGTTATATTATGGGCCAAGGGTTTCCTCTTTCCATGAGCTATGAGGTTTAGCAGTTGTGTTATTCTGAGAATGTTATGCAAAACCTGGTAATTTCCAGTAGCTTTGCTTCTGATATAGAGATACGAGTATTCTTAACTAGCTACACTTTGTGCAGCTTGTGAGAAAAATTTGGGCATGCATAACTTAATTTCTAGATCTTCTTTCTAAGCAGTGTTTGAAAGACACTTTCTAAAATGCCAAACTGTTTTGTTTTTTGGAAAGAAAATACATTTTTGTTAGTTTATTTATAACCTTTTAACTGAGATACCTCATTTTGTATGTGTTAATGAAAAATGGCCCAAATGAAATGATCAAAAATAGTGCATATGGGTACATCAGGCAAATAGAATGTAAAAGATTAGTATGCTGTAATAAATTTGCATACCAGTGGGGATGAGACCAACATTTTTGTCACCTGGTCCTCAGGACTATTAAAAAAAATGAAGGAAACATTTATATACAATGTACCATAAAACAATTTGGAAGCAGAAACCTTTTTCTTCATAATCACATAATTGTATTTCTGTTCCAAAATATGTTTATCCATACTCAGAAGTTTCGGAGTCCAGTTTGTTGTAAGCTCTGAATTTGACTTATAAACATTTACACTTACTTTGAGCAGACTTTATATTTTGGAGAAGATTCTCAGTGCTAAACAGAAGCATTTTCATTGAAGATTGTATCTGCTGTAAAGGAACAGCAAATGAGTGTTTTGGGGGTTTTGTTTGTTTGTTTGTGGGGGCTTTTGTTTGTTTGGTTTTTGGTTTTTGTTAATTTGTTTGGTGTTTGGTTTGGTTTTGTGATTTTTTTGTTTGTTTTTTGTTTGTTTTTTGTTTGTTTTTGGTTTTTTGGGGGGGAGGGGGTGTTGTTTTGCATTTTTGTTTTTGTTTTTGTTTTTTAAAGTTAAAGTCTCTGGATTATTTCTCACCTTACCTTCCTGCACCAACGCATTAAAGCATTTACAGAACAGCAGGTATACTTTCTTAGAGTTTGTGTTGCGTTCATGAAATTATAGCCAGATTCCTTTTTTAAGTAGATCTTGCGTGATCATTCTGAATCACTACAGAAAGAAAATCAAACAGCTTGCTGGCCACAAAAGGAATGAATTTGCTGGAAATCTGAGGGTGGCCTGAGCACAAGAATATTGTTAGGGAGTCTGAATCCAGATGAAACAACAATCTCAAAAAGAGTGGGGAACAGGGACAAACATAGGAGCTCTGTTTTGTGAGAACTGGACTGAATCTCTCTATTAAAGGCTGTCATGCTAATTGTTTAAGAAATCCTTGTTACTTTGCTTTTGGCTACATGCAGGTGAAACTTTATTATTAAAAAAAAAATAGATTGCTGTAGTTTATGAAAGTCCTTTGTGGCCAGTCTGTGGTTTATGCTGTTTTACGCATTCAGCTATAAGCAGTGTAGTTGTTTGAAGAGAGGGATGTGCAAACACTCCTGTGGTTTGGAAGCAGGTAACTGAAATCTACAATATACATTCATTTTCCTGCTTCAGTCATTCAGTCTCTTTTGGAGAAATAATTTAACAGTGCAATTACAAGAAAATGTATGCACAAATTACATTTTAACCAAGGTAATGCTGAGGTCTCCTAGGAAGAAAGAGGACTTATTTTGTTGTTTGTTTATGAAAATGTGTCCTAATTAATATGTCAGGATTAGATCTGAAGTTCAGTGACTTGTTTTGACTTCCGGTTTCACAGGATCTGCCCGTGTGAGAGATGCATCTCTCAAAAATGCTGATGTTAATTTTCAGGCTTGGAATCAAATTTTGAGGGCAGCGTTTACAGTAGGGAGTTGAATTAGGTCCTGTAAACTCTATGATGACTCACAGACTAGATACAGTAGCCTTTTCTAATAACAGTTTGTGTTTTCAAATACTTGACTTTTTTTAAGCTTTATAAATGCAGTCTTTTCTTTTCTTTTTTTTTTTAATTTCCTTCTGAATTCCTGCTCCCTGATGCAAACCTTGCCTGGACAAACAAAAAATTCTCATCCTCTCTCTTCATCTGGAAATACTGAATGGAAACACAAGCCCATGTTACTCAAATGTGCAGGCTTTCAAACAGGTGGGGTGAGAAGTTTAAGGCCCAGCCTTGTGCTAACAGTTTTAATTTAGTGCTGTTAATGAACATGCCATCTTGTTGTATTGCATCTAGAAATCGGTTTCCAGTAATAAGCCACAGAACCTCTGCTGCTTTTCTGTTAATTTTCATGTAAATACTGAACTTCATTGCTGTCTCAAAATCTGTAGCTTTTGGTTCTCAAGCCCTTATTTTTGCCCTTTGTATAGTCTGCAGTTTAGCTGTGATAGTAGAATTCGTTAATACGAATAAGATTTTTAGCAATGAACATGCTGGAAATCCTTGGTGGAACTATGTGACTACTGGGCTTCTGAATTTGCTGTCTGAAACCAGAAATTCACATGTAGTATCTTCAAAGCCAGACATTTGCAGCAGTTATAGTGGTTTGTGTTGATGAAATATTGCAGTAATATTGTAAAAAAGATGCTTAAGTGTTATTAACAGTCATTGTTAAATTATTGGCTTGCTTTTGCTGCTACTGCTAGGAAACTTCAATTTCTGCAGAGTTCTTGCAGGACAGGCAAACAGTTTTATATAAAAACTAGGTGGTCACATAGGGAGCTGCTTACAAATATGTTAATAAGGGCTAAATTATGTCTCATTTATAAATATGAAAAGGCAGTATTTTGTGTTGCAAGATTTATCCTTTTTATAGGGATTTGTGGAAATGAATTCACAATACTATCAGATAGTTTGCTAAACATGCCAACAAATATGTAATCTTATTTCAAGCACAAAAAGAAATCGTCCTTTGTCTTGGAAAACTGCTTAGTGCAAAGCCTATTACACTCGATGGGAGTCATTTTATTGACTTTTAACAAAATGAACTTCTGGTTCATACCTTTCTGCTTTTGTCTCTGAACCTTCTGCCTTCCAGGCATTCCATACCTGCCAGAAATGCACTGAGTCTTCCGTGATTGTGAACAGATACACATACTACATAACACTGTTTGTGTTGACAAAATTACCCTTAGATTAATATTATTTTCAGTAGGATAAAAGTTTCACCAAGACAAATTGAGATTTTGCATGCCCTCAGACTCTGAAAATGCAAACTACTTGTAAGTTTTTGAGAAGATGACCCTTACATTTATTAGGGATCAAATTTTCTCAAATTTTCCATCTGAGAAATGTCAATAAAGTAATTGTGTTGAGACCTTTGCTTATCTTTGCCATCTCCATCTTTGCTGTATATTCCCTGGTTCTTCTATACCTGCAGAGGCACTTCGGACAGATCTTCTGGTGAGTTAGTATTAGGCAAGTTTTTGCAACACTAGTAGTGAATAAAGAGAAGTCTCACAACGCACCTTGTACCACATGCAGGCGGGCCTACAGACTTCAGTAGGAGCTCCCCCAGAGCAAAGCAACTAAGTGATGAGAAGAAGGCAGAGGTAGAATATAGATAGCTTAATTGTCTCCATTAAAACAAGTATTTGGAAATTCCTTTTGTTCCAGTTTTTGCAGTTACAGTCATATAAGGAACATGATTTGAAATGTAAAATGCACATACTGGTTAGTGGAGATAAGTGTCCAAGGAGTGTTCTTTTCTGTCCTCATATTGAAGTGTACTGGCCAGCCATGGTTTCAGATTTTAGTGAGCTGTAAACTACTTTTAAGTTTCTGAGAAGATGACCCTTACATTTATTAGGGATGAAATTTTCTCAAATTTTCCATCTGGTTCCTATCCTTTAAAAAAAATCTGTTGGTCAAGAGACTCAGATTAATGACCTTAAATGTGATTGTGAATCTTTCAAACAAGCAGATGGTAACTGATACTTATGGCTGGTAGTAACTCAGAAATATTATATTATGTTATTTTAATATATCAGAGAGAAAGTTTTTGGAACCAAAGTCTACTTTAAGCTGATTTTGATTGTTTCTCTGCATGACGGATCTGTACTTGGAATCTTGTGATAAAAAGCTTTTTAAAAGTTGCATCTTAGCTATGTTGCTGGAATTAATCCTTCTGTAAACAATATAAGAGTGTTAGATCCAGCGTTATTTCCATAGTGATTTTGTGGGGAGGGCGGGGGGTGAGAGGTGGTTTGTTTTTCATTATTATTATTATTTTCTCCAAATTTCTAATAAGCATGCTGAGGTAGATCTCATTTTCTTTCATTATTGTTCCATGTACAAGGCACAGTATAAGAACGTGCATTGATGTGAGGAAGGTAGATGGCTTCAAAGTTGTTGAACAGCAGATACAGAAATGCTGTATCACAAAAATACAAAAAAAAGGTATGATTTTAATTATTAGAAAGGTTAAGAGTTGAATGACAATAATTTGTTACACTGAATTATTGGATCAATCAAATGTTTCCATTTAACATGGCGCAGTTGGTAAAACAAGTGTGATAACACAGTTTTGTTAAAACAGTCTCACAACTAACTATGCAGCATGATTTTCCAGATGCCATAGTGAAATAATTGTATTTCTAAGCGCTCAAGTGACCAAAGAATGCCTAAGAATGAAGCTGCAATGACATTGAAAAAGAGATGGTGCGTCAGCAAGGTGACTGAAGAAAGATGAGGCTTCCCCAGTTATCTGGAGAATGGAAAAGTCACACAGAAGCACAGAAGCTAGACATGTGTATGGATTTTTTGAAAGGATATAGGATATCTGTCCTATTTGAAAAGTTACATTATAAATGAAATGACAGGGTTTTAGGGTTTTGGTTGTGGGTTTGGTTTTTTTGGTTTGTTTTTTTTTTTTCAATGAATGCTATCATGTACGTGTTCCTAAGTAGCACACGTGAATTTGATTTGGATTTGCTGAGGACAATTTGATTATTACCTGTGGGGACTGCAGTCAAAGATCACGTCTGATTACAAGTTTGGGAGGATACTCTTTGTCCTTTGCTATTCCCATATAACCTGGAAAGCTGCAAAATGATTGAGCTATCCCCAGAACTAGTTGGAAATGTGATTGCTTCAAATTTATACATGAAAAGAGCAAGGAAGGAATAACACTTTTGGTGATCTGAGGGGGTAAAAGTTCACTGAATTTTTAAAGTTAGTTTGAATTCTCATGAATACCATCAGGTGCCCAGGTATTTAAATTGCATATTTTAGGAAGCCAGTCAATCATATTCCAGCAGTGCTTTCAATCTGTACTTTTCACTTTATGCTCTAAGTAGAGGAACGAAGTTATACCTAAAGGAAGTCTATAAACATTCTGATTGCCTGTAACGTGAATGATAGATTTTATGTTGTACATCTTTTCAAAGAGTTTTCTCGGGCACCCTTTCCCTCCACAGTATTTTAGGATTTTATGGACTGATTATTAAAGCTAAAATAAATAAATAATAAAAAAAATCTGTTTCAGGACCATTTTTGCTGCATCTTGCTTTTCTGTCAAATTGATATATGGACATTAGTAAAATGAACTTACGAGCTATGTGAAAAAGGACTGTTCAAACCCTTCTGTCCCTAGTGTAAAGTGCATGCAATTATTTTAATATCTCTTTTCTTATTATAGAGAAGTGAATAAGCAAGGGAAACAGAATTTATAAGGATGGACGAAAGGATATTGCACCAACAAAGACACAGATTCAGAGCCTGGGGAATGCACAGAGTGTGTATTTGTATATGAAAGGCTGTGTCTCTCAGGTTTGTTGAAAGAGTCTGCAAGGTGGATATATATCCTGAATATAAGGAACTAGAGCTACCACTTGAGATAAGTCTTAGGTTGTGACTGTGAGGAGGAGGATGGAATTATTCACAGACATATAGAAAAGAAAGAGTAAAGAGCTTTCAGGCTCAACATTAAAATTTTGAGTTCTCTTTGAGCCACTATTATCTTAAGCAAATAGCTAGAAATTCTTGAAACACATCAGTGTTAGGTAGAAGTAAAATTAGAGAAGTAGGAATAAAAGCAGTAAGGAGTGTTCTCAGAACCTGAAAGATTACTGTATTTCAAGAAAAAGTCGTGTGTTGGAAGTATTTGAAAAACAGGAGAGTGAAAATTAAGTCTTGATTTTGCTTTCGGATAAGAAAAAGCATAGGGAATCCTTTGGGAAAGTTGGGTCCATGAAATACAAGGACAGAAGTCATGCTGAAGCAGAGGAACTCCAGACAAAGTATATTATAATTAGAGAAAAATATTAACTCAGAGATAACTGTAAGAGAATATTTAAGTTGCCGGTGTCAGGGAATGTAGGTGGTTGATTATGACTTATTTCTGTTATGTTTTTTCTAGAACAGAAATGGCTGAGGGTTTGGGCAGATACGCGCAGCGTAAAGAAATTACCGTATCTATCTTTTGTCACACATCCATTTTAAAGCTATAAGAACGACTAGAAAATAGCATATGCAAATCTTACTTTTCATTATATTAATATTGCAGATTTAGGGTACAGAGCACTATAAATGCACTAAGATTAAATATATATATAAATATATATATAACACCTTATCTGCAATAAGAGGGTAAAAGTGATGGCAGTGGATCAGTCCTAAGACATCTAAGTGCCATCACTATCAAATGTCGAAGGAGAAGGATAAGGTCAAGGGAACATACAATGATGTCCCTCATTACTTGCTCAGACTCCAGCAATATACAAGTCTTCTCTTTTTTTTTTTTCATTCTTCTTCATTTAATTTTATTCCATGATTAAGGCAACATTGCGTTTCACATTACGATAAATTTGATGATGGGGCATAGCCTGACATAATCCCTTCAGGCATTTCTGTATGGGAAAGATAGCTATAGGTAGAAGCTGATGCCTGCCTCAGTTGTGATCCTACTTAACCTGTTGTTGCAGCAAAGAACTTTCTCTTACAGATGCTTGACTCAATCTATTTCTCTTTGCATGGTTTCCTTGTATAAAGTACTGCTCTTTTTTACTTACTATGATTGATTTGCCATGATGAAAAAAAGGCAGGAGGGATGACAAGATTTCTAAGGGTGACAAAAGATTAAGACTTTTTGCCTTTATTTTGTGAAAAGTGAGAAAGTAAGGGATGGTTCTTTCTGGAAAAGATTCCATCACCACGTGTTATTATTTTTTTTTTTTTAGTGGCTTTATAGCTTTTAACTTTAATAACAGTGTGGTTACACAGCTAAATACCTCTCAGATTTCAAGGATTTGGTCTGAGAATCAATGTTTTAGTGTTTGACTTTCAAACCTGTTCCTCAAATCTCAGATCTTAGAATAAAACCCCTGAACAGTTGCATGACATAAGGTACATCATATTGCTCCTGTCTTGAAGTGCTATGAATTTTTTTTTTTTTAAAAAGGGATTTTGAATGTATTATTGTACGTTCTTTAGTTTTGTTTATTTATTTAATTAGTTTTATTCTTGAAAAATCTGTTAAAACTTAAGCTGTGTTATTTCTCATGAGTGACTTTCTGAGTGTCATGCATCTAATGTGTTTTCTGAGCACATGGCACTTGAATATTATGTAATGGTAAATGCTTCATTCTATCTTATTTTGGTGCAGTTGTTTGGTGCAGTTGATTTTTATTTTTTTTTCCAACAGGGAAATTCAGTGTAGTTTATTGAAAGTATTATATGGCAAAGACTAGGAGAGGTGAAGAGTAATGCCTGCTTCTGGAAGCCTGCCATGTCATCTTTGCTTAATCATAAGAAATATGTGTCCATTGTCCCCAAAGTCAGGATTTGCTAACAGTCTGGCTTAGTATCTTAAGAATTGTGTAGGATCCTCTGTGTTTTGTCAGTGAAGGTTGTACTGGGCTAAATTAAAAAAAGTTCCACCCATAAAACTGCTCAATCCCTTTTGAGCAAGGTGTGTCAGAAACAACACTAATTCATGTCATTGACAGGAGATATGCCTGTACTTGGGTGAAGTTCTGACATTCATTTTGGTATTGAGAAATCTAGTCACGCTGATTATGAAATGTTTTTTAAGCCACACACTTGCAATTTTGACTTTGTTCCCATGACTTCAAAGAAGCAATAGGGCTAATGCAGTCAGAAGAAGATTGCTTTGTTTAGATTTGGTTTGAACTCCCATAAATACTAATTCAGTCATGGAATAAGAAGGCTGACTTTAGCTGGCTTATATCTACATATATACTGTTTGGCCTGAGTTAGCTGATGCAGAGAAACACCATGTTGAACAGTAAATCTGTTTGAAAAATATACCTCTCAACCCACCTAGGCCCAAATTGCCAGCCATAATGTGAAACAGGGAATCAGAATGAGAGACACAAATATTACTAAGGCAGAAAATCTTAAAATGCTCTGGGATTCATTCTTTTGTAAAAAAACCAAAAGCCTCTTTCTGTAACTTCAGTTTACGAATCTTTATTTCTGATACAAATAACTCTTAACAGCAGAAGTAAGGAGAAAGCAAATATAGTGGGGCGTGCAGATACCTTAGGGACTACAGATTACTATATGACTAACATGACCTTCTTTAAGTGAGCATGAAAAATATGACTCCCAAATTCTGCACTCACTAGAATGCAAAACAGGCTATGTAGCTGGGAAAATACATTACCAATAGCAGAAGTAAAAATCAGTGCCGCAATCTAATGTAGCAGTCATTGCAAAATAATTCTTGAAGCTGTCACAAACAAAGGAAGGATAATTTCTAACATGTGCATAAGTTATTTGAAATGCATCTAGTAAATGTTTGTACTTACAAGAAAAATGGAATTTGGACCCATTTATTTCCATATATCTTAAGTTCATTCTTTGGTGAAATTGAATCATTTTGTAGTTTCACTACGTTCAGCCTGTTTTAGGGCATTTTTATGTTAGCTGTTAGACAACACTTTAAATTAGTTTATGCAAGTTGGTAATATTTGGCTGTATATTATTTACAGAGTGTTTTATTTATAAATAGCTTTGTTATGAACACCATGGCAGATATAGCTTGTATTTATGATATTTTTTGAGTTATATAAAACAATTATTTTACTGTACTATGTGTAAATCTATAAACCTACTAATTTACAGTTTGACGAAACCCTGAAATCATTAGGAAACTCCTTACCGGCATCAGAGAACCTGCAAAAGCCAATGAAGAGGTTGCCACACATGGAAATTGTTTCCTCAAGGCAGGCAGCTTTCCAGTTTGGTGAAAATTATCTGAAACTGCAGTTGTGGTTTCATAGAATCATGGAATGTCTTGAGTTGGGAGGGATCCACAAGGGTCATCGAGTCCAGCTCCTGTCCCTGCACAGGACAACCCCACAGTTCACACCATGTGTCTGAGGGCACTGTCCAGTCTCTTCTTGAACACTGTCAGGCTTGGGGCCGTGACACCTCCCTGGGGAGCCTGTTCCAGTAATTTCCTGTTTACTCACACCTCTTTTGTATTATTTTATAATGCAAGGAAGCCTAAAAGGTGGACTGTAGAGGGATACTAAGGCCCCTGGCTCCTGCTTGCAGACATTTTACAGGATGACTAGAAGGATCCTTATTTTTGCCCTTGCCATACCTAATGCTTGGCTTTACTAATGGAAAGTGCTGTTGTTTCCAGTTTAGAAAATGCATGGGTCTGTGACAGCAGTGGCACAGGAAGGTTTCCCTTTCTGTTGTTACTCATGTAAGTTCTGACAAAGAGAGGAGCGTAAGGCTGTGACGGTCACGGCTTCAGCGGTTTCAGCACATCCCTTTTGCAAGCATTCACCGTGCGAGCCTGAATGCTTGTTTTTGACTCCCTAAAAAGACTCCTGTGGTTTTGATGGATGCTGGATTCTCAGGTTCTCTCTACTAAGTGAATGTTGAGGGTCATTCTGTGGTACTGAGGCCACCGGGAGAGGACAACCATGTCCAGGGCATCACAGCCCTGCTCCATGGTCACACGTGGTCCTGGAGAAGTGGTTGGAAGAATGCCAGCTGGCATAGGCAAAAGTTGTGACAGCAGGCATCCTGACCAGTTCACAGCATGGGCAGTCAAATGATCAATATTTGATAATTTCAGAGTCTGAGTCTCAGTTAATAGTTATTAGAAGTAATTTCTAAACTTTACTTTTAATTTATATATTACCTGAGTATACTAGTAGAGTAGAAGACATGCACCCTATCACCTACTGCATATCTCAAAGTAATGTGTGAAGCACAGACTGCTGGCTTTAAAACTTGGCAAGCCTGTAAGGGTGATGTCTTGTTGTCTATCACATCGTTCAGTCACCAGAAATAATTATTTTGCCTTATTTTTCTTTTGTCTTTGTTTTGCTTTGTTATGTGTAACAGCTGTTAACAATAAAGTCTTCCCTCAATTATTTCAGTGTGCTGGTAGGCTGGTTAAATAACAACCTGCTTTCTGCCCTGGAGTCCCTGCCTTGAGAGGTTTTAAAGAGTCATTTTATCTGTTTCAGGTGCTAAAAATTGTCCCTGAGCTGATCAGAGTGGTTGCACTAGTGACTGGGTCTGTCTCTGCTCCTAGGTAGGAGCCCTTCCTTCCTTCCTTCCTTCCTTCCTTCCTTCCTTCCTTCCTTCCTTCCTTGGAAGATATGCTTTGGGAAAATTGTCTTCCATCTTATAATTTCTGTTTGAAATTATAGTTGTGGCAGAAATAAGTGGCCATAAGATGGGTGAAGCATTTAGAGCACTGAAAGTCTTTAAATATCTAGGTCTGGATAGAGAAAAGCCACATTCATCTGAATCACATTCATATAATGATTGAGTGCTACTAAAACAAATGATCTGAAAAAATGAAAAAGTATAGATATGGAGGAGGAGACGAAGTACTGAAATTGTCTTGGGAGGTAACTTACTTGAGTTCTAATTGCCATTAACAAAACTGAGTGATTATACGTTTCTACGTATTCAGGAATTGGTAAAGATGTTAACATATTTTTTCCCAATGCCATGCAAGGATATCCATTTGAAAAATGTTTTATGTATACCTTCTTGTATGGCTTTTAGATATAATTTCTTTTTTTTTCTGGATTGATACCTTTAAGTTGAATTAATCAGAATGTAGAATTAAAAGAGATATGTGTTGGATTATACAGTTTAATAACAAGAATAGGTTTGTTTTATTCCACTCTAGCTCTGCTGAAAGAAACATCTCATTTTACAATATCTGCTATTCAGATTTTCTGAATGTTTTTTAAAAAATAAATTTATTGGAATTACTATGAAGTTTAGTTCTGTACAAAGAGCCATTTAAAAATGTAAAGTATTGGTGTAGAAGTATTTGCATCAGAGACAAGTATAAGAAGTCCTCTAACATGGCCTCAAAACATTACAGGATGTACAAATTATTTTCATGTATGTAGAGCTCTTGAGATTACTTTAGGGATGTTATTAGAGATGCACTTAAATTTTATTTCTAGTAATGCCACTTTCTAATCTGACATGTACAACACAAATCTTACAAACACTACAAAGATACATGTCTACATGAGAGTACATTTAATACTATTCTGCATATGCTGTGAAGGAGATGGTATTTTCAGTAAGTTACTCATGAAGGATATGCTCTGCATTAACACTTGAAAGAATTAAGTATCTTGCTTGCTAGTCATATCCTGTTAAAATCTTATTTCCCTCTTTTGTTCTTGGTATAAGTGTCCAGTTGGATAAAATTAATCCCCTCAACCATATGTGTTATGCAGCAGAAAGACCATAATATGATTTTTTTACTTTCTCAAAGTAACCTTTATGATTTTATAATTCATGATTTAGTAAGGAAAATGGTAGTTGAAGTTCTATAACTTTTTTTTTTACTAGTTTTAAAATAAATGTCATCCTTTTGATGACCAAAAATCTGAGAGATTCTGAGAGATATTTGAAAATGCTTTATTCCCGGTAGTGCTTTCAAAAACATGCTATAAATTGATTTCACATCTTCTAAACATATTGTTCAAGTGAGTAATATAATAAAGTGAGCTTTGTTGCTAACCTCAATATGTGACTTTTAGCAGAAAGTCCAATGATCTATTTCATGTGGACAGCTAAAATACTATAGGCTATGTAATACAGTGATTTGAGAAAGCAATGCTATCTGGGAGGTTTAGCTAAATAGGAACTCATTTCTATAGTTGAAAGAAAGTCTTAGAAAACTTTGCTTAGTTCCTTAGCCAGGTTGTCCTCTGGTTGAAAAGTCCATTGCATTGCCTCCCACTGCAGCAATGAACCCACATTTCCTTCCGTGAGCTGCAGGACCTACAGACCTCGGTCAGAAATGGATCTCAACCCCTGCAGGACCTATTACCTGCAGCAATAACCTAACGTAGTCATTATCATTTCCAAGCAGAGATACTGTGCCCTTTCCCGCTGTTTTGTTTGGAATGACAGGTTTCAAGCTCAGTGCCACCCTCCCTAATTAGGAGGCCTTGAAGGTTTTAGCCTGGGGTTGTTAAAGCAAAAGGTATTTTCCAGCACAAGCGTATTTTATCTCCAATATAGGTATGCTTTTGTGGTCTAGCTGCAGTTAGTTATTAAAAAGACATACACATTTAGCTTTGAGCATTAGCTGTGAGCAGTATTTGTATTCAAGACAATAGATACTCATCAGTGTAAATTCCTGTCTACTATGCAAGGTGCGTCTTTTGATCTTTTAGAAAGAGCTGGAAAATTGGATGGTATTTGCAAAAGTCTTTCAGCTGAGAAATGTCAATAAAGTAATTGTGTTGAGACCAGTACATGGAATTGACTTCTTGGAGGGGCCACAGGGATGGTTACAGGTGCAGGAATGAATTGTGTAGCTCTTGATTACATACACCAAAGTTCACAGAGGAGAAATTGTGCACAGGCTCAGCATCTCCAGGCTGTACCACAGTCCCTCATTTGATGTGGCGAATTGGAGTGGAAACACCGGGACACAGTTTTTCACACTTTTTTGTGTAGTTGATATGGAAATGCTTTGTAAATACTTTGCCTTCAGCACACTAGTAAATACATAAAGGCAACAATGAAGTGCAATTGCACTGTTACGGTTGGTGTATGTTAACTAATGGGTGTAAATGCACAACATAATTTCTTACTGAAACATTCTTTCACAGTCTGGCTCACCACAGACATTCTTCCTCTGTGGATTTTTGCAAATTTGCAGTGTTTAATGTGTCTGTCGGCAGGTCATTGCTCCCTATCCACACTGCTTCCACAAATAAATAGAAATAATTGCCAGTGGTTTAAAATTATTATCATTCATCTTTTGCATGTGTTTGTTGTTAATCCATTAACTTGAAAACATTAGCGTAGTTTTATTCTTTTTAAATAAATCTGGAAGAAGCAACCTAATGAGTATACGTAACTCTTTTCTCTTTCTTAGAAATCACTACTTTGAATGCAACATTCTTCAAAGTTATTTCTTTTAATAATCCTGTAAAAATATCAGGATGTTTGTGGTGTGCAAATGCAAGTGCTGTACTCAGTGCAGTATTGCAGAATAGCCAGAGCAAGCTGACAGTTCCTTAAAAGGCTGGTTTTAATATAGGAGAGAAGTAATCAAGAAGTGGAAATGAGAAAATAATCCAAATAGAAATACTGGGGGCGGGGGGGAGGGGAAAAGACTTAAGGGAACAGGTAACATCAGTGCTTTGTTGCTAAGAAGATGAGCATATCATATGTAGAAAGGAGAAAGTGGTAGATTGGTGAGTTCACTGCTAACAATACAAAATATGGGTTTTCCCGATATAAAATCTTCAATTTTACTGATCAATATATGTCTTCTATGCTGTTCCTGGAGTAGCCAGCTCTAGGTATAAATTTAACAATGTTTACCTTCCTAATAATCTCTGTTGTTTTCACATTAATGTCTTCCTATAATTTTCAGCAAAATATTTCTCAGGAAAGGGATGCTGCAATAGCAACTGATGATACATAGTGTCTAAAGATGACATCTAATACTTGAGACCAACTCTTTTTTTTTTTTTTTTGGCAATAAAGGGGATCCTTTTGGCTGTATGTTGTACCCATTTTTTCTTTGAGATTTTCATGTGCGAGTTCTGGGGTAGAATTTTTTTTTTATTTCTGGTTTCTGTAAATATTAAGCCAAAATAATAATAATAGAATAACAAAATCCAGAAGATAGCTATTGTTTTACAGTACTTGGAGATTTCAAAGCATGAGACAGTGACATAAGAATATATGTAGGGGCATATCAGATTAGACCAAATGTATTGGCAGCCTAGGGAAGAGTCTAAGCTGAAAGTGTCATTGCACAGAAAGTTTCCCAGGACTTCCTGCTCCCTAATGGTAGGACTGCATTTAATGATTCCCAAATGGGCTTTTTTTCTTGTCATTTTTGGAACCTCTATCTCTCATCTAGGCTGGAGCATCCTTGACTGTTTTATAGTTCCAGGGACAGAAAACCTGTAAAGAAGCTGAATATGTGAAGTGCAGTTTAATAATCCCAAAAGCCAGACTGCATATTTTAAGCATCTGAATAGAAAGAGGTCTCTGTGAACTTCTAGAGCTCTCCCAGCCATTAGGTGATTCCACTCATTTGAAGTTTATTCAGTATGTTGTTGCTCATTTAGGAAGTGTATATGTCTTTGACTCTATCTTTTACAATGCTTCCTAGAAATATAGATTTGATAATAAAAAACAGCAAATCTCAATGATGTGTGATCTTTGTGGTAATTTAAATGTAATTTAAAATTTAAAAAAATCAGAGTCTGTTAACTGTACTCTTTGATGTGCACATATCCAAATATGGCAAGATCACCGTACATATGTTGAAGACTATTAACTGATGTGGTATGCTATTAACAATGACACTTCCAAACTTTATGCTATTGACAGGGGCTTTATTAACTCGATTGTTCAGACTTGATTTTGGAAACTGTTGTCTGAAATTCTGTGAAAATGTAATTGGAAATTAATGATGAGACTAGAAGGAATGAAAAAATGGACTTTATTGGCTTTTTTTTTTTTTTTCTCAAGACAGAGTAAAGCAGAGTTAGGGAGATTACATTTCTTGGCAGATGCCACACAAAATTTACCATTTCCCATCTCCTAGCTTTGTGCTGAATCTCATAAAACAAATAGTAGTTAGGTCTCAGTTTGCAATTTCGAGCTACATTGTTTCCAGCTCTTTCTATGTATAATCTTTCAGTTTTATGGATTCTATGGAAACCCGAACTATGGGAAGGTGAGAAATCGAGTTAGTCATTCTGTAGTTCCTGTCTTGCTGTGATTCCTTACCACAATACAGCCTTCTTGGGTGTTCAGTGGAAGAAATAGCATTAACACCCTCCCACAGCTGTTTGGAGAGCTTAAGACAGATCCACTCCTTCTCTGAATGATGCTTCATTGATGCTAAGTAATTGTTGCATGGACAATTATGGACAAACTACTTATTTAAAAACAAACAAATAAACAAAAAACAAACACTATGGACCTTGGCATATGGTAATACATGCATTGGCAATGAAATCACCCAAACAGTTGATTGCTGTCTGGATGGAAATGGGAGTCTTTATTGCAAAAGTCTTTGCAATGGTACTGTTAGATTGGACAGAACTCCCCAAACCACTCTTCTACTGGCTTGTGGTACTACTTGACCACTGCAGTGCATGCATGGTCCATTTTCAGGAGCTATCTTAAATATAAGAAACATCTCTGAAACATATTAAAACTGTGTGCAAAAGACTATCCTACGTGAACATTTTTGCATCTGCCACAAGTTTCTGCAGGCTATTTTCAAGTGGCAGTGGCTTACCTAGGCATGGTTTGATTGATTCCCTAGTAGGAGCTGACTGGGATGCTCTACTCAGGACATTAATCAAGACATTTAAGCTCACAAATTGAACCAAGCATGGTACAAGCTGCCTGGGGGAATCTCTACAACTCTCTGAAATTCCCACCTGGAGAGCTCCTGTAACTGTAGCTCCTCAGTAAAAGAATTAATTGTGACAGAAGGTGGCTAAAAGTTCAGTCAGTCACTTTGCTTCCAGTCTCTTGCCTTCAGCCAGTCCATTAGCTCATCTGTGTGGAAGACTGGCCTGGGGAGTCCTGGGCCACTCAGGGAATTCATTACTGGGTGTGCACACAGGCAGAGCCACGATATCCAGCTGCATTACTGTTGCAACTGTGGACGAACTTGGAATTTGCCTTCCACAGCCTGTGCCACAGAAGAACAGCAGACAAGGTCCCTCAGCTGGAAGGGACATAGACAACAATCATGGGCTTTCCTGCTCCCCCAAACTCTGGTGCCTCCTGCAGACTGTTAATTTCTACAACCAAATTGCCCCTCCACCCAAAAAAACAAAATATTTTGCCTTCTTCCACTTATTAATGTGACAGTGTTTCTATTCTTAGCAGCTGTAAAAAGTGTCAGTATCCCACCAAGTCCTTGCTTTAGGGCTCTGTGGCATAAAGAAAAATTCTGGATTTCTGATAAGATTTGCACTGGCATTATTGGAGGTCTATCTTCAGGTTTAGGGGGTTAATTAGATAATAGCCTGTGGTTCTTTTATGATGTGGGTTTTGCCAGTTATCAGCAGTAGGACTGGGCCTAGTGCGTGCAAAAAACTGTGAGAAACAGGAGTAAAGTCTTTTACTGCTATTGTGCCATTAAGAGCATGCCTCCTGGTTCATCTTTAAAATAAAATTCAGATTACAGTATCCACGTAGCATCACTCTGAAAATGTCATAGTGTATCTCTCCTACTAGTGAGAGCTGACAGCAACACAGTTCTTGGGTCAATCACCAGTCCGTCTGGTTTGCTTTCATAAATTTTAAATAGCCCCAAAGAGCCCTGCAATACTTAGACCTACTCTTCCATGTCCTCTTGGATACTTCAACCATCAAATAAAGCTTCATTTTGAATCGTTTGCCTGGACTGACAGCTTGGCATCTTAAATGAAATGTTGTCCCATCGGAATAAATATTTTAAAAATATATAATTTGGTTTGCTAATGTCATGATTTTAAAATTAATGTATAGAGTCAGCACTGTTTCAGAGAGCTCCTTTTTTTTTTTCGTCTTTGACTTTTACTAGCCTAGATAGGTTGACACTTACATTGTAATTATTATACTTTAGCAATACCACTAGATGTTTTTCCCACCTTTACCACTCCTGCAAATAAAAAATAATAATAAAACAAACAAACAAAAAATTATTGAAGTGTTACACATTATTTTGTCCTTGCCTGCCAATCTTTCAGTAATGCACATAATGTCAATGTGGCTCCTTTAAAGTTCTTGCGGAGGTGGTGCACTTTGAAATACATTCTTCCAGACAATTGTCTCCCTACTGAAGTTTGAACACCATTTCATCTGGGATTTTATGAAAACCTCCAAATTCCTACTTCCTAAGGGATGCTACTTGAAATGACAGTTCTTCAACTGTTAGACTAGTGACAAAATGCCACAGATGGAATATTCAGTATCTCAAAAAATATTTTGCAAACCTTTTACCCCTCTGGGAATGTTAGCTCCTGTTTATTACACCGAGCTTCAGAAACAGCCAGTAACATGCCACAGCTGAATTATCCTCAGACATGAATGCTGGTTAAACGCGTGCCTTGCTGTCAACAATTTTAGTTGACACAGTAACTTTTTTTTTTTTTTTTTAATCTGAGCAAAATTTAAGTTTAACATAACCTGGAAAATTGACCCCTTCCTAATTGGCAGATATGCCTGGGAAATGCTGTAGCTTGTATGCCAGAGAAAGAACACAAAGACTGCAAATTAATATGAATATAAATTGATACGAACTACCACACATTTGCCTAGTTTAAGAGTATGTCGGTGATATATTTAAGCAATTAACTGTGTCTCTTGGTTGCTGGTCCAAGGGCCTTTTTGGATTTGTCTTTTTTGTTTTGCTCTGTGTTTTTTTGTCTGGCCAGTCTCTTTCTATTTTTTTAAAATAGGTGATTCCAGTCTTGCTACTGTGTCACTAATTGGTTTTCTTGCTGAAGTAGTATGATCTAAAAGTAAAACATCCTGTACTTGAAACAAGGACCTCTTGCATATGCTTCAACTATTGCTAGGGACATACTCTCTTACATTTTCTAAACCTGCACAAACCTTTACTTTAATTGCCAAAATCTTTTGAATTAGTACAAGATATATTCACTGATCTGTAGGGCTTTTTCCATGATTGATTTTTGCGTATGTACTTCTAATGACTTGTGGTGTAGAGATACTAAATCTTGGTGGCCCAGTTATACAACATTTTATACAAAATGTTTCTACAGTGTCCCACATTTCATAACTTGACTCATAGCTTTTCATAAGCAGGTTCAAGCTCCTTGCCTGCAGCCAGAACTCCTTGAATTAATTTCTCCCCTCCTCCTCCCTTGTTCCATATCATCTGAGCCCTCACATACCATCCTTCTAAATCACCAGGTTTTAATCCTGCAAAAGTGCAGCATTTCGTTTCCCACCTCTCCCTCCTCCACTATTGGTGCTTGCTCCTTCACTAATGTAAGCAGCTCCATGTGTGCATCCATCCCAGCAGTGCTATTTAAACCCCTTCCCTTCAGTTTTCACCCTCTCCACCTCTTTTCAGGGGTCTTCTTTGGTCCTATATTGTGTTGTCCACAAAACTTGAATGTGCCTCCTGATGGCAGCTTTCCCTGGCACAGGTTCTTGCATCTCCCTCACCCAGGGCATATGTAAATCTTCTGTTCCTCACCTCCCTAGTGATGGTGGCCATGCAGGGTAGGCTTTCAGTGTTCATCCAACAAAAGGAAAAAGGGTTTTGTTCAGACAACTCCTTCTTTTCTGTCACTCTCCCCCTCTTTTGTCCATTTGGAAGGGAAGATCAAAGCCTGTATTAGTGCCTTGCTTCTAGTTTTAACTAAGACATGGTGTTCCTTACTGAAGGGAACTTTTTCCTCTAAGCAAAAATGACTGACAAGACTCACATTATAGATACAAAATTTAAGATATGACTGATTAATCTATACAGGAACTTCTTAAAAGTAACAGAAATGTCAAAAATGTGAGAAAAAACGAGGACTTTATTTTCCAGTTATACGTATTTTGGTTAAGCTGTTTTCACTGGTTAACGTCATGTGAGTAATAATATTTGAATGAATTTGCAGTTGTTTTTCATAAAGATATGGAGGAAGTCTGGTCTGGATTGAACAGCCAGAAGAAGAGACAGAGCAGATTAAAACTGTATGAAGCAGAAATCCATATAGGGTGATAGGAATTGATCAGACACTTATTGCCAGAAACATAAACATGAAAAAGCCTCCCACAAACACATCCAAACTTGCAAATACACCAAAGCAAATATGTCAGCATATAGTACAGAACAAACTTTTTTTTTTTCTTTTAATTGGTGGAAGGGCAGTTGCTCAGAATACAGATTATCTGAAAGTGCAATAAAAATGTTTTTCCAAGGCTAATATAATCTTGCATTGACAGTACTATACAACTATACTGCATAATGGAAGCCACTGCAGAAACGCTGAAGCTGGCAACATCTCACACTGGCTCTGGAATCGTGGAATATGACTTAAAATTAAGTAATTTAAAAGCAATGCAACTGCATTTGTATGCTGCCATATCCAAACTGTATTCCTGCTGAGAAATGTTCTGTCTTAAGTGTCATGTTGCATTTTTGTTAGGGCATGTGCATCATGCTGAGCTGACTCATGCAGACACAGGAGCTTGGTCAGCATTAGCTTCAGGACGTCAGTGATCTGCAGTGTGGTGAAAGGATGCCCTGTGGAGTCCCTTGCTTACATGTAAGACGAGTGCTTTCTCTGACTCTTTGAAAAAACGATGTATTTATCAAGTGTGCCAGTGAGAAGTCTGTGCAATAACGACTTCCCTTTACTTTCATGTTTATGATGAATTATAAGTTATCAATTTTCTCAACAGTTAATTGCTGTTAAAATTCTTGAGTCATCTAAATCTGCAAAGAAACTTATTTTCTGTGCTCCAGCAGAACATTGGCTAGCTACATTTGGGCAAGAACTCTTGAAGCTGAAAACTGCAGTATTCTTCACTTAGAGGACAATGTCCCACTGGGAGACATCAGAAACGTAAATACTGTAATGGGAAAAAATTACAATGTGATTGTTGCTCCTCATGTTGGCATTAAGCTTTGCATTTGTCTTCTCCCCTCTAATTTTCTAATTAAAATTTCTGTCCCTGTCATCAAGCACACAATATACAGAATCTTGTAATGCAACAAACTGCTAGGTGAATTGAGTTGTGCAGAGAGCCAGGCTGTTGTGCTAGGAGAGATGTTCCTGAAGGACATACCAATTTGCACATTGTGCTTGTATGTAATTCTGCCATGACTAGACAGATGGGTGGCTATAAATGAAGTATCTTCCTATTCCCTCAGAGACATATGCGGTACTGTCCTTCTTTAGATGTTCTGTAGTGGCAGTGCACACAATTAGCTACACAATATTAGTTACTCTGCAGGATGCAAATGAACATCTTTCTGTAAGCGTAGTAAAGGCACGAACCTATCAAATGGTATCTAGATACCAGATTTTCACATATACCCAGCTTGTATTAGTGATTTCCTTGCTCACCAGCTGAGTCAGGAGGAGACAGTATAATCAATGGACAGTCTTATGTTTATTTGTAATGAACCCCAATTTAATGTTTTCATCTCTTTGCCCATTTAAATGCAAAAGAGCACATTTCACTTTGTAATGAACTACATGTACTGATGTGCAGCTTCACTGAAATATCAATTTCTTCCAAAGCTTCTCATTGAGATGTAATAGCTTCACAGTAGAGGCTGACATTGTGGTTAAACATCAGTAAGGATCTAAGTCAGACTCTATATAAAAAAACAAAAACACATCCTGCTGTTAAATTTAATATTTTTTAAACCTGAAGGATTTCCCTGAAATTCTTTGTGACCTTAGTTACACCAATATGTGTCTGACTATCTGTTATTAGCTTGCTGGGTAGATTGCTTTAATTGAACAATAGATGGGTTTGATTAAACACCTTAATCTGACACGTGCTTATAAAGAAAGACCTGATCTTTGCCAAGGATCATCAGCAGACCGAGATTCTGTCATTTCGTTCTTAGACATGAAGTCTAACTCATTTCTCTTGCAAAATGCTGCTTTGAACCTGGATACCCAGTGTGTGCCTTGTAACCTTGAGAATCAGGCTCTAAACTAGAGACCTAAAACCCCAGGACATGACATAACATTGGAAGCACAGAAGGCCTTTGGTGGCCTTTGTAAAATGTCTACCTTTTGCAGACTCTGTACAAATGTAGCAATTCTGTTCACTCTTATTTGATTGTGAACCATGTAGTGGAAAGTTCTGGATCACTCTTGCATCAGTTCTGCTTTCAGCAGTTAGTCGTGTCACATTTCTCAGACAGAATAAAATTAATAACCTCCTGGAGGAGCTAATTTCTCTGTATTGATTATAAGGTAGCATAGGGATGACTGGCTAGACAAAGATGTCTGAAAGCTTGTTGTGTAAATTAGTGTTCAATAACCTTACCCTTAAGTACAACAAAACCTTTTAATGATTCCAGTTTGTGTCTTCATAATCTACTTTCTCTTAACATTTAACTCAATAGAAAAATACATTTATTGTAATGCTTGTGTATGGCTTTTGAAAGGACTAAGTCAACTGCAATTTTAAAATCATGATACAAGTTCATAACTGTGTTCACATACACTTTTTTTCACTGCATTCAGGCAGTACCTGTATCCATAAACACAGCTTTCCCTCACCTGCTCTTAGATAACAGTTCTGTATGTTCAGACCTGCTTTATTTTAAGCTTTGTCTTGATAAGTGATGAAGCACCACAGTTTTTGTCCAAATATTACAATTTATCACATGTTCAGCCCTTAGAGAAGACAGACCATATCATGTTGTTTACAATCCACTTCTTTCCTATTTCTAAAAGAACTTGCTGGTGAGCCTTGATGGTACTGTAAAAGTAGGAAAGAGAAAACATATCCATAGCATTTAAAATGAAAAGGCCTTTGAGAAAATGAGTCTTCAGCATGATATGCCCGGAATGATCCTGAGTGTTGGCTCAATATCTCTGTAAAGCTGGAACACTAATCTCCATATCAAAGGCAGATAGAGACCTTTTACAGCAATGCAAGCCAAATTTTAAGACACTTCAGGGAGTCTGAGAGTGGATTAAGCAGTTCATGTAGATATCCCTACTATACTCTCATGTCACAGTTGTTAAATGTTTGATTGTGTTACTCATGGTAGGTTTCAGTGTGACTATGTTTTCCAAGCATTTTTTCAGTCATTTACTAACAGTTCTATTAGAGTTCTGGGGGGATTGTTTTGGTTTTGTTTATTTGTTTGTTTGATTCACACCTACTTTGCAGCAAACGCATTTGTTTCAGAAGAATTTTCTGTTTTGTTATTGTTGAGACAAGTAGCCATGTCTTCTGGAGCAAAAGTGTTCCTTTCAATGATGAATAATTGGTTCTTCTACTTAGGGCAATATTTGTGTTTGTCCAGTGAGGCAACTATTGAAGGGTTAAGACTTTAGCATTACCCCACTTGAACTCCAGCCTGTTATATTACTGCAACACTGCAAAATTTCAAACCATCTGTTAAGTTCCTTCTGAGATTCCTGACTCAAGAGAGTTCTTGAAAGGGAATAAAGCTCAAGCTTCTTTCAACATAGATAACACTGAAAGCATTTTAATAACTTAAGCATTATTGTCATCTTTTCTTGGGTTTTCTTCTCTAGCAAAGAAAAAAAAAAAAAACTTGCAAATCCAGATTTTTATTGTAAAGAACCATTGCCTTCTTGTACTCTTTTTCATTCTTGTGCTGTCTTCTCTAGTACATTTTCTCAGTTCTAGAAAGGTCTCAAAAGCAGAAATGCTAAAACAGAGTCACCTGCAAGAGTTCTCTTCAGGAGTGAATTCTCTCTGCTGATAACAGAAGTGGTTTCTCACTCAATTTGTGCAGAAGTTGATGTAAGTATGGCAAACCCAAATATGCACTAGTAAGATTAGAATCATATAAAGCTCTTCATTTCTGGAAGGATCCACTGGATCTAGTTATTTTGTACCACCTTACTGTTCATTTGTAAGGATAAAGTCAATGTAAATTACTACTTTGAAACAAATTAGGTTTATTTCCATTCAGTTTGAGAATGGGTAAATAGCCTTGCACAATTTCTAAATATACTGCTTCTGGTATAGTTAGTGTACGTTAGCTATGTCTAGGTGTAATAACCATGCTAAAAATAGCAAGTAATCCAGTAATTATTTGTTTAATTTTTTATATGCACATAGGCTGGTAGTGGGTATACCATGCTGAATTTGTCAGCACAGCCTCTGCATTCATTTCTCTTGCCCGACAGCAGCTTCATTCTCTTTCTTGGGCTTTGGCCAACTCAAATTAACTACTTACAATGAAGCATGTATTACAAGGATTGTGAGAAATCTGCATAGTATTGGCAAGATTTTGGAGAAACCCTGTGCCCCAGAGGTCTAACATGTCGAAACAATTTGGAGTGACTGTTAGGAACCCCATTCCTGTTCCCTACAACCATTCATTCTGGCTGTAATTCAAAGAAAGCTCTTCTTCTGGCAAAAAAAAAAAATTAAAAAAAAGCAAGCTTCTGAGTTGGAACAGCCTCATGTCTCTTCATTTGAGTGTCAGTATATTGTGAATAGATGTCTTATATATGTAAAATCTGCTAAAGTATTATGGCAAGCTCGATTTTGTATCCAGATGACTGACTTACACTGTATTTGTGAAACATGATTTCTCAGCTTTTATGTTCAAGTTTATAGGTTACTTCCATTAGCAAATTCAGAACAGAAGTTTGACTAGCATTGGTTATTTCATGGAAAAACTTTTAAAATTATGACAGGCAGACTGCTGGTCACTTCATCTGATGCTTTTCTGCTGAAGCCTTTGATAACTGCTAAAAAAACAGAGTTTTAACATTGTTTTTGAAGTCAGCTTCTCATTTTCTCAGAAATCACCAGATGCTGCTTTGATCCTCTTTTGCACCTCTTGTCTTTTAGTCTTATTTAAAATTACTGTGTCCATTTGGGGGTTTTTAAAACATGCTCGCATCTGCTCTTTTGTAGTTCAACAGAAAAACCTGCTCACAATTTTATCTTCTTAAAAATAAATTCCATGTCTCCTAACAGAATTTCCCTTTCTTGATGTGAGAAGTTAGCTAGTAATTAGAGTCCTGAGGATCCTTAGTGTTAGAGGAGAAAATGACAATGAGGTTGAATCCTTCTTTGTAGTTCCTTTGTGAAATAAATAGGTTTGTGTCAAAGCACTGTTCCTGAAGCACGGTGTGGTAAGGAGATGTGCTTTTATTTGCAGATTCAGTTCTTCCACCTAGCTGCTTTTTTGCCTGCTGCCTCTGTTTCTCTCTACATTTTTTAATCACCCTGCCTCAGAGGTAGGCCATTGTACAATCCAGCAAAGCTGTCAAAACACCGTGGCCATTTCTGCCTGGTGCTGGCCTTTGGAAGTGGCTTGGGATTGCTCTGTCCTGAAACTCCCATTCCATCAATCTCCTTCCCTGGAGCTGACTGGGAAACAGAGCATTGGCAACAGGCCCCCATTTCCAGGTCATTTAACCGAAGAATAACCTACCTGATAGACTAGGTATGAAACACAGTTAGGCTTGGGCAAGACAACCTGCAAACATCCCTTCCGACCTCAACCAGTCTCTGGCTGATTCTCTGATTGTGAACATACTCTGTACAGAAATTCTCAGATGGGAAACATGGTGGCCTTCAGCTGTCCATATAAAAAGTGGAACTAGATACACGTGTCCAGACAATGACCTACTGAAGATCTAATTTCTGTCTGCAAAACACTGCCTTCCTCCTTGTTGACAATAGTGGGAATGTCCCAACTACCTCTCTGTTAACAGTTCACTTGTTATATGACTCTCCCTTGATCTCCAGGTATAGATGTAGGTATTGGAGTAGAATAGTTTGCATGAGTTTGAAAGGACATCTGATTTTAAAAGATGTGTTTGAAGGATTCCAGTTACACTCTGGAATGAAGGACCTAGAAACTGTCTGTATTAATTAATCTTCTTATTTGATCTGATGACTAAGTAAATATGTCTTCGTCCCTTACTTCATAACTAAACATTTTTCTGCTAGAGCATTTGTTTTCTTTTTGTGGTATTCCACACTTCTTTTTGGTATTAAGAAATTGTCTTAATCAGTTTAAGTATTGGGAAAAAAATAGAAGGCAATTACTAAAACATAAATTGTAGAATAAAGATATGTTCTATATTTAATAGACAATCTAGAATATAAATTTATATAGAGTTAGGATGAACATTCATAGCACAAATTTCTTTTTCATAATAACCCTATCTGATTAATTTGGGAATCAAAAGCAGATTGTAAGTCATATACATTTTTGTATATCTGTAGGCAAAATTTAGGTCTTGAAAGCAAAGCAAGAAAGGAAATGATTTTTTCACTCTTAAGGCACCTCTGGTATTTCAAAGCTTTTTGCAGTACTATACTGCAGTAAAACCAATATATTTTGGAATGAAAACAAGAGCATAAAGATGAAGTTGTATGTCCTAATCAGGGAGAATAACAATGTCAACCTGTTTCTCAAACATCACATAGGAGCTTTGTGACCACCCGCATGCTGGATGTAGGTGTATATGTGCCCCCTTTCACGGATGATGACCAATAATTCCAAATTTGCTAAAAGCAACAGCACATTTCTCTGGAAAGCTTTAGTTCTGCAAGCCAAATGAGAAGTTATTTTTGTCAAAAAGTTCCAACTGCCTTCACCTGCAACAGTCTCTTTTGAAACACCAGCCTAATTTGTCATAGAAAAATGGAGATCCGTGCTTTTACCTGTTGCTGCTTTTAAATAAGTATTGAGTATCAGTTTCACATGTTGCTACCTGAAAGAAACACTAAACCAGAAGCTTTGTCTTCAAATTCCCTTTTGTAACTGCTCCTCAGTTTTTCACTATGTTTTCAGTCAGTTATTCTGTTTCCATGGAGCTGTATGAATTAGTAGACATCAGGGTAGGGAAACAAGAAAAAAAAGGCACAAAACCAGAATATGTATCTTATCTGACATTTTCAGAAGTAAAACACTGTTTTCTTTCACTATCAGGAATGTGAAAATGGGCACATTTAGAGTGTTTTGAAAGTTTCAGTTACTCTTCAGGCAGAAGTATCATAACTGGAGCACTTCAGCAGAGCTCTTTTCCCCCCATTGAATTGTAAGCATTCAGCAGATTATGGCAGCTGCAACAGGGTTTAGATTTTATCCCTTTTTTGTTGAGAGCAAAATAAATCCCTTTCAGTGAAAACAGCATTAACAATACTTCTCTGTATTTGTGGGACTTTCATCATCTTTTTGTGGTTGAGGACACTGTTCGTAACACAAGATTTTCTTTGTTGTTGAAGTATGCTGTGGCATGATCCCAGTGAAAATATCCATAAATCAATCAATCAATCACTTGGTTGATCAATCTCTGTATGCCTATACAATGACTCATCAGCTAATCAGTGTGCTAATTTAATTGCTACTTGCCCCTTGCCAGGTTGGTGAAGATGCCATTGTGGTCCCCGTAAATTAAAAATAGTATTGTGCTAATGTAATAGCACTTGTGATTAATTATTCATAAATTCTTATTTATGTGATTATTCTTTTGACTGTGATGTAAATGATATTTAAACCCTAGGTTCTATTTTTGGAAAACTGAATGGCAATGAAAGAACTGCCATTTAATCTGAGGTGAACTGAAACTAAAGAATGAAGGGAGAAAATAAAAAGAACTGTGATCCACACCCTCTTCTTTTCTTCAGGTCCATGGACCATTACATAGTGAAAAGGTTAACAATTTTTCTCTAGAATAACAAGCTTCAGATTGTTCTGCTTTAAAAATGCATTTGTTATCTTCTCAAGTGCTGGAAAATAACCTTGTGACTTTTATATCCTTACAGCCCTCAAATGATACTGAGACACATATAAAAAACCAAAAAGGTAGGAGTTATACCCATTAAAAATAGTTCAGGAAAGAAACAGCTAACTAGAGGTGACAAAGTAAGACTTTCTGTCTGTGGACTTTTGTACTTTGCAGTGATTTTCTGGTGACTCTAGTAGCAATATCTGTTATAGCAAGGTGGGGCTCTCCCTGCTGCCCTTACACTTCCACCCATAGGGGATGCGAAGAGACTTTGGGGTATTTCATTACTAACATGGACACAAAGGAGGGACACACTATCTCTCTGTAGATCTGGGTTTTGGGGTAGTATTGTCTGGCACACTAGAAGGTACCAGAGTCATTCAGGGTCAAAACTGATCAGGATCCTTCATTACTGTGGACAATGTGGATAATTTCTGGAGCAGCATTAAGATTTTCTGCAGAATAGATCCCTTGCCTCTGAATCCCAAGCTGTAGTATAGCTCTGCCTTCCAATTCCCTTCTCCTTTTTCATTATATTCCTCAAGTATAAAATGCCCAGATTTTTACCTAAAAATATTGTCAGTTACTTGAAGTGGTGCATTGTAATTGCACTCCCTTCTTTGGTTTCCCTAGTTTCTGGAGAATTGCATCAGAATTCCAGGTTGGTGGAGAGCACAAGGTGCTTCAGCAAAAGCATTGATACGATACCAGCAATGCAGAAAAAATGGCACCTAGATACAGTAACCCAAAAAGAGCTGAACAAAGGAAGATGACAGAAGATTTCCAGCTGCAACTGAAATTTAGTTTTGCCAACTCCCTTAAGGTGTCTATCCGCAGCATTCTAACTACATTATGATCAGTGAAGACTGTGTAGTCTGAAATGAAGGAATATACTTTTCCAAAGGACGGGCAAATATTCTAACCAATATAACAAAATAGAATCTCTTCTGGGGGAATCACCAGACCTAGAATGGGTAAATTATTTTTGTGAAGAACCTGCAAAATCCTATTTATTTCTGCTGCTTCAGGTTGCTATGAAAAATACAAGCTGCTTTTGAAAGAGAATGAGTAATGTATGTTAAATTAAAAAAAGGGTTTCTCTTTTTTTAAAAAAACAATACCTCTCATTTGTCCTGCGCTGTCCCAAAGTGCAATTGCAGGCACTACATAGTCTTTTTTGCATTAGAGGTACTACATCCCTTCCCATCAACAGCATGAGAACAGTGAGGTTTGGGGTTTTCTCTTTGTAACTGTTAAAAAGGAGATGAACTCTTTTCCCCAGTTGCAATTTAAGGGGAAAAAGATGAGAGATATAATGTAATTACCAGCACTGGAACCTCGCCAGGTGCTGGACCTTATTTCCTTGAATTCCTCAAAAAAAGCGTCATGGGACCCTCTAATTATAAAAAATGCCTTCTAATGATTTACCTTCTAATGATTCATAGTCTTTTTTTTTTTTTTTTAAATTGTACCTAGAGCTTGTCAAAATATCTTAATTACCAACATCTGTACATTTTAGAACACTATTCTACAGGCAGTAAAACAAGTGCAGCCAGTATATATAATCCACTCTATGCTCCTTAACACCATTTTTTAAGAGAAGTGTGTGGAAAATGTAGGGCAGTATTTTTAATCTTTGTTCATGTGATTTCATGTGATAGAAAGTAGGATGGAAATGGTTTTTTTAATTGCACGGAGTTTTAAAAACATTCATGTATGATAAAGAACTACAAATTCAGCAGAAAAGAACTGTGAATTAGCAAGCGATGTCCCATCATACTTCCAGGACCACAAAGTGTTTCAGAGACTCTGTTATACAACTCGCTGAGAATAGATATAACCACACTTCAGTGATGAGGTTGATCAACATCTACCAATGAAAAAAATTACTTCAGATGAGATTTAAATTTCCTCAGAATGTTGATAATACAAGCACTGTTACTGATACGCAAATAGAAGTCACTGGTATTTTCAAAGAGGAGGACAATAAACTAAAAAAAAAAAAAAAATATTAGAAAAAGAAATTGAATGGACTTGCTTTCATAGAACTATTTTTGCAATATACGTCAAATAGTTGATGAAGGTATAGTAAGAGGATCATGGTTCGTATGCCAGTTTAATGAAATAACTTTGTAAATTCCTTGAGTTGAGGTGTGTAGGTGGAAGGAATCATGCATGCATGTGTGAAAATCTTCCCATGAACATTCCTATGAACATCCCTAGTTCTTACTTTCAGAAGGGAGAACTTGTACTAGAATACCAGTGGTAGAAAACATAGAAAATATCTTTATTCACATACTGACTAATTAGTCTGTGGCAAAATCAGTGATCTGCATGGGTAAAGGAAATCAACATCAACATGTTGACTTCATCAACATGAAAAAGAATCAACATCAGCACTTCTTAGTGAAATAATTCTGGAAATTACTTTGCATTCTCAGGTTGTTTTCTACTTAAATCATGCTACATACTCTTTCCTTTTCTAAAATTCCTGTCAGGCTGTTAACTTCATAAAATAGAAAAATCCCAGCTAGTGGATGCCTAGAGTGAGGGAGGTGGGCATCTCCATTAATTTCCTGTGTCAAGGAGGGGTGTGCATACGGAGTTTCCTTTCTTCATATGAGGAATCTGTAATTATTTTAAACCTGTATTTATTCTACTTCATCTACCACTGGGTTTAGATTAAGCCTGGCTTCTCTGTGATTTACAGTAATACAGCTCCTGTGCACTGTAAGGCAATAACAACATAAGGTTGTATGCTAACCATTTTGTGCAAGAGTTGCACCGCTTTTGGACAACTGGTTTAAGTCAGCTGAGGTAAGAATATTGTTGTGTCTAGCGAGATTAAAGACTGTGTAGTTGCCTTGAATAACTCTTAGGTTTTTGTGTGCTGCTCAGTGGAGTGAGAGCTGTTTCAAAGTGATGTTGAAGTGCAGTGGACATCAGTACCCCTAAAAACTGGTCACATAATCTGACCTCAGAATTTAGGAGGATGAGGCCCTTCACTTCATTACACTCAAATTCCTTTAAAGAAGCTTGCAAGTGTGAAAATAGGACAGAATAAGACAGACTTTTGTAGGAATTCAGTAGTTATTTTTGGCAGAAACTCACCTGTAGCAATGTGGTTATCCAGGCAAATTCTTGTCTGTTTGTATCAACTAAACTTAGATTATATTCTTCTTCATGAGGATGTCAAGCTGAAAGCAGGTCAGCACAGATGTATTCACAGATGTAATTCTCAATTTTTTCAGGAAATATGTAGGTGGACTCACATGAAGGAGACCAAAACTTAACAAGCTAACAACAGATGAACATGAAAAGTGGCATTTGACAAAAATCCAATTGTGCAAAAGTTTTAATAATCTGGAAACAGAAACCTGACAGCATGGTGTTATAGAGATACTAATACCAACTGCCTTGGTATGCTTACTTGAAGTAAGAGTTGTTTTTATTACGACATTGCTACCTTTTAAACAAACTATAACCCAGCTCTGGAGCATTACCACAGTGATGTTCCAGGAAATTATTTAAGTGGAATAAAGGCATGTTAGTCTGTTAATTGTTAGTGATTTAGTTTTAGTTGTGAGATATTACTTTGCTGGATGAGCAAAAGAAAAGGGCAAGTAATGAAAGACATGCTTTTACTGGAGGATCCACCTCCTCATTTAGATGGTCAAGTGTTGTTATCCCTTTTATTACTCTGTAATCTGAGGGCAAATTCAGTGAACAACTGTGGAGGCCATTAGGAGCTGTCATGGAGAATTTATTTGCCTTTGAATGGAAGGTGGAGGCAGTACGGCAGAGGCCCTGCTGCTTGAAAGTGGATAATTCTCCTTTTGCAAGCTTTTTAATACTATGTTTATTGTTTCCTAGTATGTCTCCCTAGACTGTTCTTTGTTGCCTTTGCTGCTCTTGTCAGGAATAAAATTTATAGAAGTGTGGCCCAGGAGAAGCAATCTTGTTTTGTGTAGTGCCTACGCTAGCAGCCCACAGCGTGTCTTACTGGAGACTTGCAGAAAACAGTAAAATCCACCCCTCTTCAGAAGCTAAAGGCCTGGTGACATTTTTTTTCTTTCACTGCTGTAAAATACAGGTAGTTGTGGTAAAACAGACCCTTTCTCATAGTGTTTTAACTCTGGAGCAAACCTCATCAAAGTTTGTAAAAGCAAATTAAGACAGTTAAGGTGTAACATCCTAGTTTAACAGTGTAAGCATCTGGCTTGTTATGAAAGCAGTTGTTGCTTTTGTGTTTCCTGAAGTGTAATAGACATCTTGAACACAAGAGAAAAATCTGGTCCTTGCTTTAAGTAATGCGTTATATGAACTTAAAAGACATGAGAAGATACATTAATTGAGAGAACAGACTGACAGCGGTAAGTTCATCCAGTTGCAAATGTAGGGGACATTTATCCTGGGAGAACTGGTGCTACTCAAGCAGTGGGACCAGCAATTTTGCTCCAGCTGTGTTTGGAGGGTCAGGATGGGAGAGTGTGAGATCCTTTTTTAACAGACACTGTATATTACACATGAAAGAGATCTGGAACTAAAAGTACAGTTTCCAAAGCTCATGTCATCACCAGTACTTTATGTAATTCACATACCCTGTGAATATGCTATGTTACAGGAGTGTTTGAGGAATGTGTTTCATTTCTACCAAGTCAAAACAGTCCTTGGGTTTTGAGCCACTTTATAGGTATGCAATCTCCTTACCAGGGTTGGTCTTACAAATATGTCAGAGAAAGAAAATTAAAAACTGTAAATGAATATGAAAGTATCTGAAAAAAACTTTTTCAGATACAAAATCAGCCACTGGGTTCGAAGGCCTTAAGTTCATGGTCATCTAGGGCTAAGTTTGAATCCTGTATACCTCTCTGTCCCAGTTCATGTTGTTTGGGTTACCATTCAGTATTCAAAATTTATAGGATCTTATTGTGGCTTTGATACCATTTACTCAAGGAAATATAAATTGACAGTCACAGTGCATCTGTCTAACCTACCCATTCTTCTTAATACTTTATCAAAATGGAGATTTTTAAATTAATATCTATGCATTCACTCTGAGGCTTACTCTCTGAATTTAAATACTGTTTTGTGTCCTGAAAAGTGAAGTGTTGTTGAAATACTGCCGAATGAATCTAAATTCTCTAAAACTGTAGCTAAACTAAGTCTTCACTGTCATTCATCTGAAAAAAACATGCTTGCAGATACACAAAATAATTCGTGTTCACAGATATATTTCCTGCTCAGTAATGCTCCATAATTATAGCGTGAACTCTGAATAATGTTGATATACAGAAGAACACAGTCCTAAGTATTTTATTAACTGATAAGCTGTATCAAATAAATTACAAAGATTCTGGCACTAATTATTTTTTCCTCTTAGTTGCTGTATTAAAAAAATAAAAGAATATTAACTTTTCAATTGGATATTTCCATGAGGCACTAACTAATTCCTTCTGTAAATATCGGGACATTATTTAAAGCGTTTATTTCAGCCACTGGCTTTTAAGACATACATTTCCTTTCTGCATCCCTTCTGTTTTTTCTTCCTTCTTTCATCTACAGGGTTTTAAAGAATTTCTAGAGGCACTAGCACAGGTTTCTTATGATGTTATTGATAGCCTTAAGGGCAGTTTATAGAATAGCAATAGCATAATAGATACAGCCTAAGGTAGAAAAAAGTTGGAACAAAGTTGAAGATGGTAAATATTTTAAAATTGAAAGAAAAAACTAAAATTGAAATTACATGAGCTTCCGAAGGACAAGCAATGGTCATTTGCTATCTATCAGTTATTGGTGGAAAGGGTTTTTTTTTGTTGTTGTTTTTGTCTTAATCTACACCAAACTCTCTGTAGCAAACAGCTGTGGAAATATAGCTGTGTAGCTGTCATCCTCTGCTTTTAGTTCTGGTGAACAGCAATTCCTCAGTGAGCAATGAATTTGTGTAGTGGTAAATGCTTAAATCAGTAATGGTAGAAGAAAAGAGAAACCTCTAAACGCATGAGTAAGCATTATATGACACTCCCAATGTATCATGAGTCTGGGCTTACTTTTTGCATACTCATTTGTTCAGCTGTTGTCATTTGTAGGCTACATCTACAAAGCTAAATGCATCAGTTCCCAAAGTGTTTCCCAGCTCCTCAGTGGAGGGACACAGTGTGGTTTGGCCCACACTGGCCACAGTTCACCTCCACTGAAGGGGAGCGATTGTTTTGCATGACACAGCGCTTGGCTGTGGGGCCCCACAGCCCCACATGGTGCCCATAAGATCCTGATATGTTACTCTACTCGTGTGTACAAGCATGTGTGCACATGCGTGGTGGGGGGAGGCAAAAGCTCTTTTTGGTTAAAAGTATTATTTTGCATTCCAGTATTTTTATAGCATGATATAGAAGGTAGAACCATGCTCAAAGCATGGCAACCCTATTGTTGCCCATGCTGAAAGTAGAATCCAGTTGCTCATGTGTTGTTTTCTGTTATTCAGCAGCTGGAAGTACGCTTCAAGTTGTGCCAGGGGAGGTTTACATTGGATATCAGGAAAAATTTCTTCATGGAAAGGGTTGTCAGGCATTGGAACAGGCTCCCCAGGGAAGTGGTTGAGTCACCATCCCTGGAGCTGTTTAAAAGAGGCATAGATGAGGTTCTTACGGATGTGGTTTGGAGATGGACTTGACAATATTAGGATAATGGTTGGAGTTGATGATCTTAAAGGTCTTTTCCAACCAAAATGCTTCTATGATTCTATGCTATATTCCTGTTAGAGGCAGAGAGTTGCCTTCATGGTCTTTATGTTTTCAGGTAAATGGTACTGGACCTTCACTACTGGTATTCATGCTCGTACTTCCCAGTTAGCCTGCTACCCTAAGGAGAGCAGTACTTTACATCCTCTGACTCCCACCTGGCTTGGTTTAAGAGCAACAGGAGAAGGCACTTCCACAGTAACAGTGTGAACAGTGTTAATGCTGCCAGGTGAAACTCATTTCCCTCATTACTAATGACCACAATCTTAACTGACATGGCACCATTGCCCTGCCACCGGCCCTGTCCTTGGCTGTGTGACCCTCTACTCCTATCTTCATGTGTTACAGAGCTGCTGGCACACTAGATGTATACTTACACAACTGGTTCCTGCAGCTTCAGTGGAAAAGAATGCTTTGGATGTGTTGGCAATGTCAAATAAATCAGCTGCCACTTTGTGAAGTGGTAGATATGTTACTTGATTCCCAGACTACCCATTGAAGCAAACCAAAGTGTTTCCTCCCTCCAAGGTGAACCCAGCAGCAGTTCAGGAGATGCTTCATTCTGAGGACAAATCGTTCCTCAGCCAGGACCATGCTAGGTTTGGTTTCTTCTGCCCTACACAGTCCTCTACACTATCCCAATGGGCCATGTACTTTCAAAACCACCATATGTTCTGATACCATATCCTTCATTCACTTAGCAGCATGCTGTGTACACACCCCTCTGCGCTGACAGATTGCACAACAGCCTTCCTGTTATTTCAGGTATTTGAACTGAAACAACTTAAAGAAAATCAAAATTATGTCTAACGGCCACAAAGACACTGCATGAGGGAGTGGGACTGGACTGTGGGCCACTGTACTGCCAGTCCGACCAAGAAGGAGGTTATTCACTGGGGCCCAGTGGTGATCAGCACTATAGAGATATAATAGTTTTGTCCTTAACTGGCAGATGCAATTAGTCTGTCTGCTGCATGATATCTACTTGCACAGTGTAGCTACGTTAGCAGAATGGTGTGATAAAGTGTATCTCATATCAGGGGTAGAATAATAACCTTACAGTGGCTCCTTTTTTTCAGCTGTCCACATTCCTGTGTAGGTGGCCAGTATCAGAAAGGTCTTCTTAGACCTCCTCACCTCCCTTATATCAGTGTGAAGAAGGAGGGCTTGCAATCAAGACCTGAAAGTATAGCTACTTTGAAGTCATGCTCACACATTATGCCTTTTAATTGCCTGATTTTCACAGAATGGTTGCTCTTGCATGTCCACAGGGCATACCAGTGTCACTTTATGGTGCATCATAGCTTCACAGTGCACTCAGAAGGAAAACCACTCATTAAAAAGATGAACAGTGCCTGCTTTTCAGCACCTATTACTATCAAGACATGTCTGAAATATGCAATGTACATTCTTAATGGGCACTGACTAAGTACTTTTAAGCACATTGATGTTTTAAATGTATATTTAGACTAATGAACAAGATGTAGCTGAAGATTAACCTTTTGAGTCTATCAAATCATTGGGATAGCCTCCCCTGCTCCTGAATCCCAGTGTTTTCTTTCTTAATGTTTTATCCATACAGTGATGCATTAGAGAGATAGGTTCCAGCTCACCTTGAAGCAACCCAGACCGTAAAGACAAAGAGTGGTAATTCACCAGGGTAAAAAAGAACCTGCATAGTAATGACATAAAGGACAGAGCACAGTCAAGATTATTGAAAGTGTGATTTTGGGCTCAGCAGTGACTTTGGAAAGATGGCACTGTAGACCTCCATATCTAATGGGTCTCTCAGATTTTTCAGCTAAAACTTGCTTAGCTGGAGAGTGAAGCAATGTTGCTCTTCCAGACCTGCAATCCCTACCGACCCTGCCTCAGCTCTGGTGTCCCAGCTGAGCTCCCTCTGGCTTTAGCAGTAAAGTTGTTTCTACTAATTGCCACCTACCCATGTGTAACCTTCACCTAAGGGACTGTTTTCTGCAGTTCCTGTCAAAGTCTGTGACCACGGTCTCGCTGCATTTGATGGGTGGGTCTGAGAACAACAGGTTCTAGTTATGCCATGAGTAGCACTATCAGGTTCCAGGAACGTATAAGATTGAAGGGCAGGTGATATTGATGGCAACACATGACATGAGCAACCTGTTTGGGATTGTTTCCTTCTATGCAGGCTAGATTGAATGAACAATTTGGTCTGTCCTGGCACACAATCCAAGTGTACCCGTTTAGTTAGGAAAGAAAACAGAGCTTTGATTATTTGACAGTAAAAATAGAAAGAAGTGGATATATTCCTGTTCAATCTGAAGCACTAGTTGTTGTAGCAGGTGATGTAAGAGTTCAGTGTTACAGTAATTTTGTCTAAACTTGGGTTTGGGGGAAGAATATTCTAGCTTCCTAATTTTTTCCCCCTTGTTGTTGAATGCTTAATTGTTTCTGCTAGTTCCTAGATGCCATTTTCTGATACCATTTACACTTTTCTGCACAGCTATGTGTTTAGGAAATATGATGATGGGATTTCTAGGCAACAGGTTCTAAGTTTTTGGATCACTTGTCACAAATGCAGGATAACTCACCAAGATAACAGGATCTGGGAGATTCTGTAGATCATGAGTTATATTTGAGTTCAGAACACCTAGAGATAAGCCTTGAAAATATATGACTTGGTTTGCTTACCTTTCTCCTTTATTACCTTTCTTACCTTTCTCCTTTATTTATTGTCTCAGTAGCAATTTTCATACCTAGCTTTAGGAATGTTCTTGATGTTCCTAAACTAGCAGGTTATTTGCCCTAGGCTTCCTTAATACTAGCTGAGGGAGCCAGGCATTTCTTACAGACAGATCTTCATGCTTAAATGTAAACATTAAATCTTATCTTTATCACTGCAGAGAAAGAATAAAAGTGGGTTTAGAATAGGAATCTATTAAAAAAAATGTGTGCCCCAGAGACACTACTGCTAAGACTCACTATGCTGTATGATCTTTGGGTTTGAATTCTCAAAAATACAGAAATGCAAGTCTTCTGACTTAGCTAGGTCCCTCCGAATATTAGTAAAATAACTCATAATATATGAGTAGCTGCTTTAATAGTGTGAGGTTTTTACATTCACTGAGACAATAAAACAGAATCATGGTAATTAAATACCTCAACTCATATATACCTATGTATGTGATGTTCTTTTCCATTATTTTTTAAAAGTATGATAACAGTAGGGGCTTCAGTAGCATTGTATCCACTGGATGTTTGGAACTTATATTTTCAATATTGGTGTTTATTTAAAAATAAACAAACAAACAAACCCCAAAAAGCCTCCCACATCCTTAATGAACCGTTTTCCTTTCTGTAAATTTAGTAAGAAGAAAATGTTCATGCCTGCTGGTAGTCTCTGTGTTTGTAAGATTTACAGATTTTAGCTGAATGCTGGGCCATTCAGGCCGGATTATTTCATTATTTCTTTCTACCTGAAACTATCTTTCATGTCTTGTACTGACTTTCTACCTAGTTACCTGTTGCTTTTCCAAATACATGTAGTTCCTCAAGAGTGTGGGATCCAGAAGACTAGAAATAGTGGCAAAGATCTACTTTTTGGTTGATGCAGAGTTGATAGGTTCCATATGACTGGCATGTGTCCTTCTAGGACATTCAATACTTCAAGTTAACCCAGTATGAATGTTTGACAAACCCTTCTTAAAAAGACTTCAGGGAAAAAAAAAAAAAAGTTTTCCTAATAAAGTGCGGAAGATATAAGGGTTTGATTCCAACTCCATTTGCCTTGTCTTACGCTGTTTAGGTAAATAAGAACCAAAACAAGCTACAGAGAAAAGGGCCTCAGTGAGCATGCAAATTTTGTTGCAATAAAATCCTATTGCAAACAATGTCAGTGAAAGGCTTGTTAATTAATTAGAAATGGAAAGACAAATCAATGTGAAATTTGGATCTTTCAGTTCCTTCTCTGTTGCATTTTTGAAAAATTGTTGAAATACTAGTCATATTATATACCATATTATATACCACTACTATACATACTATATATACTACCACTATACATGCTATATACCACTACTCCACAGATAACCCTTTTGTTTTAAACTTGCACATAGTGTTTACTGATAAGCTTAATGTGAAGTCTAGATAAATGTCCTATTTCAAACTAGAAGTCTTAGGCATTTTGTTCCTGATACAAATGATCATTTACTTTACCGGAAACGGATGTTTGCAATTCAATCTCTTAACTTGTGCAAATCTATGTGAATTTATTTACAGTCTTCCATACTTCATTAATTGAAATTATAACCTGCAGGCTTCAACTATTTAGTCAACTTTCTCTTCCAGTGCACTAATGAATAGATCTACTTAGCATATTGACGTTAACTGCCTCTCTTTCAGAAGAGCTGTCTTTATAGTGTATTAACATACCACAGGATTTTCTGTTTATTCACCTATTTATTTGATAAGTGACCCTCTCACAACATTGTGATTTTTAATAATCTTTTGCATGCTAGGCCATATTTTGTTTGCAACCTTTTCTAAAAAGAAGCAGACTAGTATTGACTCTGTGTTCTACAGTACTCTATATACTGACAGCTATGGAGAATGGTTTTTTTTTTCCTGGTGCTGAATATATAGACAAAAAAGATTTTCAATGAAATAGGGCCATTAACACATGGTATTTGCACAAGTCAAGAAATGTGTTTTTGTGTTTGGTTTGGGGTTTTTTTAGCAACTGTAAGTGCAAGGACTACCCTTATTTGGCCCAATGTCCTGTCTTGGGAACTATGGGCAATTGTCCTTTACAGTGATGTTGCTGTTAAATTCCTTCTGTGATTTGTCGCCCTATTGCATAACTGAATCTACAGTGAATAACCTTTTTACAGATCTATCCGAGTATCTGATTTGCACTTGGTGGTTTGCTGCACTTAGGATTCTCCCTAGAGATTTCAGTTTCTAAGGATCACTTCCTGAAAAATGTCTTTAGGAGAGCACGGCAACTCCTCTCTTTCTGTTTAAGACTGACAGGAAAAAAGAAAATTAGCCACTGTGCTTGTTAACCATATTTTTGTAGTAAGTAATTTTTTTCCTTTGAAGTGCATTTATCATACTTTTCTAGGTGTATTTAAGAAAAAAAAAGAAAACAAAAAAAAACACCCAAACAAAACAAACAAACAAAAAAACCCCTTATCTTGCCATTAGTTTACTTTTATTATTTGACTTATAAAATACAGTGATGTGTGATGTCCATTTTCTAGTATCTCTGTTGCTCTTAATGAAGCTGTATGTCTGTACACTTCTGCTTTCTCCTTTCCACTCCAGGGCTCATTAAGAATTTCAGGCTGTGCAGTAATTTTAAGGTGAAGGAGATAGGAAGAGGGCCCAGTTGTGTCAACACCAGCTGTGATCTTATCATGACAAAAGCAGAGTAATGCAAAAGCATGCGTAGTAGTTGCTGTTGTCACACTCCCATCTGTTGTTTAAGGTATCAGTTCATTTGGGAAATAATTTCTCATTGGAACAGTACCTTCTCTTACAATAGAAGAAACACTGAATGTGTATGCGTTTTGTTGTTATTAACTTCCTAATGATGACTCAAAAAAATCATCAGAAATCTTTAGATGGAAATTACAAGTTGATTGCACACATATTACAAAACAAATTAATGTGTGCTTTATTTTCCTCCTCCAGTGTTTTAGTTTGCATTTTCTATTTCGTGTGTCCTATCTGTCATGGATGAAGGAGGGGAACTGTATGAAAAATATTGGACAGTTTAATGTCTTAAGTAGTTATTTCTTTCTCTACCTCACCCCAGTACATTGCTGATCTGATCTGAGACATGCCATTTGCATTTTTCAAGTTGATGGAGATATTGTAGGTTGCACTAACGGTTCTGAGGCCCACTGGGAAAGCAGCCTTAAAACCCACTGGGGATTACACAGGGACTTCAATTACACATGTAGGGAAGAGTCAGTAGGTTGAACCTTTTCTACCAGCTCTGGTTCAGCCTCTTTTTGGGCTTGAACTAGTCAGTAATGGGGCTCATTGCCTTCTCTCTATGAGAACTTTTGGCAGAGTTCCTGCTGCCAAGGGCCTTTGTTCTCCCGTCACAGAGATTGAAATCTGCCTATAAATGTGACAAATGTCTCCCAAGCGTAATTCCCCTGGCTTCAATAGAGTTACACAAGGGATGATTTTGGACATTTTCGGCAGTACTTTGTGATTTTAGTACCTTTATGCATACAGTTTGAAGCACGTATTTAATCTGCAGAAGCAATTTGATAGCTGTCCCAGAAAGATAAGTCACCTTTTGTCAGAATTATTGCTCTGTATATTCCACAGTTAAGTGACTATTAAATCATTTACTCTAAAAGCTTAACATTTTCCAACTTTGAGACTTCGCTTACTTCAAGAAAATATAATGTCTAGTCCAGCATAATGTAAATTTTTTCCTCTTGTTTTTTAATAAATCCTTGAAGAACTAAATAATTAATAATGCTGCAGTTGGTTTAGGACCTGAGGCAAATACAGTTTATTAGGCCAAAGACCAGAAATATGTAAGCTCTTTTCCTCTTGGAGTGCTGCATTTCTAGGCTATTTGTTAGGCTGTGGCCTGATATCCACCAGTCTCGTGACTAAAACCATGTTCTGTATCAAGTCCCCTGTATATGACCAGAGCCAGGAATGAGCTAACAATTAAGCAATTAAATGGGCGATGAGAGGTCCCATGCTTGAGCTTTCTCCTTGCCCTCTTTTAGTTTGCAGTATGGATATACTCAATTATTCAATCACAGAAGCTTTTAAGCTAATTGTATCTGGATACAGTCTGCATTTTTAGGTCTATGAGGCCAAGTCTCAGGTTCAGAAATGCTTTCAGAGGCCCTTTCTAACTATCATTGGATAGCACTGCCTCAGCTCTGAAAAATAATGTCTGATGTTTCTTGGTACTGCTAGGGGCTTGCAGCCAGGCTTTTGGCTCTTCAAAAATCCAGTCTGATTTATCCATTTAAAGATGATAGGCAGTAAAACAAGGCTCAGCAAAGGCCAGGAATTTGTCCTCAAAACTTTCGAAACTTCTAAATGTCCAATATCCTTCTATCATGGGCACTTCAGTGAGTGTGATGGTTGGAGTTTGGGCAGAGGTGACTCCTGCCAGCCCTTGCTTTTGCAGAAGCCTGTTGGGCAGGCAGCCGTATTTGGCTTCCCTTGAGCAGAGGACTTGCCTTTACAGAAGAGCTTTAAATTTGAGAATACTCCAAGCAGTCCTATTCATAATCCTCTCTTTACCCTATGCAGCCATCTATATAGCAGATTTTTTTGTGTGTGTGTTTTCTTTTTTTTTTTTCCCTTGGAAAGTTTTAGTAGGGAAGAACAGTAGTAGCTTCTAGGCTATTCTATAGCCTTTCCATGGGTGACCAACATGATTTCTAGGGAAGAGAAGACACTTGAGGTGTTTTCAAAGTTGTGTAGGGCTGTAGAGTCACAGTTTCCTAATAATTCTGAACTCAGACCCAGAAGATACTATAATACATTTGAGAGGATCTGTTCTGTAACAGTTGTTTCTCTCCCTATTGGTGTTTCAGCCTCTAAAGCACTGTGAGCTGGTTGAAAACTGAATGTGCTTCATCTGGATACAGGTTGTGACGGGTGGTAAAAATTTATTTTTTATTTTGCTTTTAGTGAATTTTTGTTTGAAAACTGCAAAGGGATGATCCTAAAAACATGAGAAAGCACTTAATGCACCAGATGCTTACAAGGAGGCAAAGCTGCCTTAGCGAAAATTTTGTTACCATTAGCAGCAGCTATGCTAACTATTCATTAGGATTCTTGGGCACACTGCTACACTGCATGAGAACAGTTTATTTTGTATTGTTGGTTTAATTACCGCATTAGACCTTAGACCTCTCAGTGAACGAAAGCTTCCTGCCATTCTGACAGCTTATTTGATAGCAATGATTGTTAACCTTGAAGGCACCTCAAATGACATTTGAATAGTGTTATGGATTTTTACCGCACACCATGCTGTTTTGCTCACTCTCCATTAAACCAAACAAGACACCTCCAGAAGGCTGTATTGATTCTTGACCACAGATCCTGGCTCTGCAGGATACCAGTCTATTCTTCAGAAAGGTCGTGCTCTCTCAGAAATATTTTTTTGCAGAAAATACACATTGCATTGCATCCAAGATCTGTGCAGATGACCACGTAACCTGGTTTTAATGAAGGTTACTGTCCTTCTGCTCCTGCTGCATCAATAGTGCAATACCTTTTGCAAAATATATGCATACACGATTTTTCAAATTCAGCTTTATTAGTCTAACAAGTAGCAGACATATTAAACCTGTCATTGTTTTGTATATGGTTCAGTGAGTTCTACTTGAATTTTAGAAATAGAAACATCTCATTTGCTTTTAACTTTTTTTCTTCTGTTGCCCTTTACCTTTGCCAGGTAATATCTCCTCCTATGTCTGTAATCTTTTCCTGTTTATGTTCTATTTCTTTGCTTTTAAGAAAACACCGCTGGGAAAAGCCACTATCCGTTCACTTTTGACTCACCTTACAAAGAAGATGAGCCCTAGGTGTAGCTTTATATCTTCTTTTGTACTTTAGAGAGGTTTGAAGCCTTTTCTGCATTAAATGTGCCCTATAGATATTTACATCTAACTTCCTTTAGACTTTTTTTACAATTAGAGGGAAGACCATGTTCACATACGCGATTTGCGGAACATGTTTTGCCATACAGCAACCCATAAAAGCAGACAAAGCAAAAGAAAACAGACTATCATGTTAGTGATAAAAATATTTCTGGGTTTTTTGTTTCTCTATATTCAAACTATATGCATTTCAGCCTTGCAGCCTCAGCTTTTGTTTCCTGTAAGAGGTACTGCATCACCCACTCAGACAGCTCCTAATGTATCATTATAATATTAACCCCTCGTTTCTACAAAAAGATGTGACTTTAAATTCCACTGTAAACTGTCCAGACACTTTTGATAGACATTTCAAAAGACAGGTTTGTTTTTTGGCTTTCTACCCTGAACGTGCCAGTAAAGAAAGTTATCTTTTGACATGCACATTATAGGTTCTGCTACATGTGTCTTGATAATACCGTTTGCTAAATGATTTTATAATCCCATTGCAATAAACCAACGTAACCTTTCAACTTTTCTGTCAGAACCAAATGCATATAATTTTCAAAAAAACTTACTAGTCCACGAATGATTCATCCCAATTGCCTATTCAAGTTTGTGGTGCCAATTCATTTGTATATATACTCCTGAATCTGATTTGCAGTTGCTGGAATATTATCTAGAGGACTGGAATTAGTGATTGTTACAGGAGCGCGGTAGTCTGATAACCTACAAAGACTGGTAAGAATGGACTGACTTTTGGTTACAACTCCAAGGGGAAAAAAGCCACTGACTGCACTGCTGCTTAAAACAGGATCAGAGAATTAGTAGCAGTACCCAGGACATTAAAGTTTGATCTTCGGAATGACTGCTTGCTCTTGACTTCTGCTGGTGCTTTTCACCAGTCATTATCAGTACTTTTAGTTTTCTTGTTAATTATACTACTAAGCCAATGATTTGTGAAGCCTTTTATTTTCTTTTGTGATGTATCAGCAATTTTTCAAGTACTAGGCAGCAGTGGGCAACTAGCTGATTTGTTATCTTTTTCTGAAAATTGTGGTTTGTCCTTTTCTAAAGCTGTGCGTTGAAAAAGCTCTTCTGTGGATAGTGAGGCTTCTTTAATGTGGCGTTTTAGAGCCACCAAGGCATATACATTTGCAGTTCTCTTCTAGTAATCAATAATGACCTCTGGGACTTTTTAGTTATGTTTATTAAGCTTAGTAATGTAGTTTTGGTGTAAAACAGCTATTAAGAATGAAGTCAATGGACAGAACTGTGTGGATATTAATGCATAGGAAAAATGTCGTCTACAAGACAAAAAAGAAACAGAAAAGCATTTTCTAGAACACATTCAGGTTAGTTTTCTTATTTTGATATTACAGTCAACAGTAAAACTTTTAAAGAAAGAGATGCTTCAACTCTGAATACGCAAGTTCATGAAGCTTGATGGGGCACAAAGCCAGGAACTAGAAACCTTCTAGGCTTATTTCTTCTTTAAAAATATATTCCAAAACAAATTATTTTTGGATACTAGTCTTTATCTTTTGCATCTGCTATCTATTTAAATATGTGTTCATTTGCTTTGATGCTAATGACATCATTTCCCTACTTATAATTATCTAATGTGATAAGTCTTAGTGAATCATGGACTTTATTTCCCCAAGCACTGGAGTCCTTTGTGTGTAAACTGGAGCAGTTGCTGATACAAACAGAATAATCAAAGCTACTTATCTGAACATCAGGCCTGAATTAAGTCCGTTAAATAAAACAATGACATTAGAGAGCTGAACTATAATTTAAATTAAATTAAATTGAAAACATTAGCATTATTATACTGTGAGAAATTACATACTTTTACCTTCTAGACATGCACAAATACTGGAGAGTTTTCCTAATTGGTTTTTATTGTTATTGTTTTAGGAAAAATTCAGTGCAACATGCATTATTTTTTGGCTCACTGAGTACAAAGATTTCAAAAAGCAAACATTACAAATGACTTTATACTAATTGAATAATCATATTATAAAAAGATGTAAAAATGGGGAATAATAATGGATTACAAATTGTTTAAATCAAATATTCTTAGAAGAAAATATACTTGCCTGTGTTCCTTTTCTACATGGTGCTACTAAATATTGCCTAAACTTAACCAGAGATCATTAGAAAATCCCCTTTTTTAAAAAATGAGATTATCGGGAAATTTTGAAATTACATATGGAATAAAATTGGGAGGTATATAAAGTAAATTGGTCATTTTCTTGTGTTTTGGGAAATCGAAGTCTTCTGCTTTTAAAACATTTCATTTTTAAAAATGTAGAAATGTGAAATCAAGTTATTAAATAATTATGAAATATAGGAAGAAGTTCCTGTTTCTGCTAGCAGTTGTTTTTCTAGCCAAGAAACACGTTTCTCAGAATTTTTAAGAAAATTTTTGAATGTTTTCAAATTTCTCAGATATTTATTTAAGGGGTTTGGAACTTTGGAGTGAACAGCTAATTTTAATTTTATTAACTGACTGTTTGGAAAAGAAAAATATTTCCATGCAGAATTCAGAACCAGATGTTTTACTACCAGTCCTTCCCAGGTTCTCCCTGGTGATAGTAGCAGGGTAGCCAGCCTTTTTCTGTATCACTTCTGTGCTAAGAAAAATCAGTGTAACCTCTGTGTCAAGAGGACTGATCCTTCTGCCTCAGAATTTGGCCGTGCTGCAGACAAACTGTTTATGTGAGGTGGGGACAAAAATCTGTGGTGATTGTGTTGAGACAAAGGGACTATTCAGCTGCTATCACAGCCTGCTTCTGCCCTCCCACTGCTTTTCCTGCTGACATAAGTATTTGTTTGAGGCATCCAGCGGTTTATAAAATTCCTCTGGTCTCTCCTTGACTCTCCACAGCTCTTTCCAAATATTCACACAGGTTCGTTTACACGCTGAAGAGATGTCTGAGAATTGTGAAACAATATTCACCTCAAAATATCCGTATTCAGAAAGAAAAACACCTCTGTTCATAGAGTCTGCGCTAGTGCACAGAGAAATGGCTTGCACATTGCTTGGTTGAATGGCACGTTAGATTGAAGACACATGCAGATTTTTACTTCTGTTGCTGTCTCTACTGAGTTAAAATAGTGAGTCTACTTCCAGTGCTGCAGGTACTGCTAACATCACCATATTAAAAGGTGCGAATAACACTTATCTGGAAAAAATGCATATGTGTCATAAATGTGGTTGTTATATCCTGAAAACAGATAAAGGCAAATTTGCTGAGCTGAAACAGTAGCTCACTGTTAATAAAAGCCTTATTGAGTTGAATCTAAGTAAGCTTATTTGCTCCTTTGTGTGAGGAAGGTGATTATAATCAGTAAAGGAAGTATTGGCTTGTGATACTGAAGCTACCATGCATTGAATGTAATAAGTCATAGAGGTAATAGCTAAAATGGTATATATAAGGACTAAGGACTAAGGAATAAGCAAAAAGCAATAAGGAATAAGGAATGGAATAAGTGGTGACAATAATTAATAGAAGTACCTTCTTCTAATATTTAGGCATCCAGGTATAGATTAGTATGGTATCTTATGTTTCTCAGAAGAAACTGAAATGTTCTGGCCAATTAGAAATCAGTCTTTGCTGGAAAACAAAATAAAACGAAACAAACCTGCCTTATCTCAAGGAATATTTTATTTAATTATTCATTGGTTTATTACTCTCTTGAAGGAATGAAGCAGGTGTCACTTCCATTGTGCTTGCTGGCTGAGCACTTGCTCCCAGTGCAGGGTCGTGGTGCTCCATGCGTGTCCTTCCCACACGTGCCTTGCACACTGAGTGATCCCAGCTCATCCCAACCAGAGGTGTTGGAACACCATGTGCAACACTTTGTAGTCCTGCAGGTATGACTTGGGCATTTAGGAAAGTCGCTGGTGACATTTAGGAGACCCAGCTCATCTGGGATTAAGAGCTGGAGGCCGTGAGAGTTTGGTTCCATGGGACCTATTGGATGGCACCATACATGCAAGCGAGTAAATTGAACACTTGGTTAATATGGAGGAACAGGAAAGAACCTTGACGCCTGGGAGTGCTCACCTTGTAGCGGACACTGCTTTGGGCAGGAGGTTGAACTGGAGACCTCCGATGTCCTTTCCAAACTGAATTATTGTGGGATCCTATGAAAAGAAGTTAAATTTTGCTTTTGCACTGGGTTCTGAGCAAGGAATATCTCTAGAATGGAGATGTTCCTGAGATTTGTGTATTAGTGTTGAGTTCAGATTCATAGAGGAAACTGTCCTTCAGCCTGACTGTCTTATTTCAGTCCTCATGTTTATGCAAAAATGAAATTAGTAACTCTGAGATTATGCACGGATCCTACATCACTCATATCCCTTCTGCTGGGAAATTAAAACAAAGGGTTTGTGCTTTTTCACTGAGCTCAGAATTATAAGTTACAGTTCTTCCTGTTGCTGTTGGAAAGCCCACCCAGGCACCACAGAGAACATAAGCAAGACCTGCTGGTCAGCCATTGTGGTTTCCTCCCACTTGGATAGAAAGTTATCTCAGATAAGCAGCTTGCTAACTCGATTTCTTTTAAGTGTCTAGAAGAAGATTGCAGTCATACAGCTGAAAAACTACTTGGAATGAAACCATAGTAAACTGATTTGAACTGTGTTCCTATCGTGAAAAAACAGCCAATATGAGCAGTCAAATACACTTGGATAATTAATCATCACTTGATGAATGGCATCCTTCTGTTCATTTCTTCTTAGCTGAGCAATAACTTGATCAATAAAAGATTGATATTTTCAAAAACACACACCTGAATTTTATAATGCCCATAATTGACTTGTGGCTAAAGTGTAAACTTATTTCCATAAAAAAGCTTAACTCATATCTCTACAAATAATTGAGCCAATAAAAGCAGCAAGAATGCTGCAACTGTACAAATTGTTACATGGAGTAGCATCTTGTGCAAGAAGGCAGTAAAAAGTCAGCAGAAACAAAGACTGCATACTTAAGTATTTACAGAGTAGAGATATTTCACACTCCTGGTCATTTCTGATGTCAGCAATTCAGCCAAGACGTGCACTGAAAGGCTGTGTAGGGATCGCCATGCAAAGCTCTCAGGAGGCTGAAAACATAAGCCGGGGTCATTTTAATGTTATGGCTGCTGTCTTCAGAGATTACTTCTGATCGCTAGGGAATGGTGGTTAGGAAAAAAATAATTGCCATTACCATTAAAAACAAATGTTATGGAAATCTGTGATTAGATGTTGATTATCTGTGTAGGGGAATGCCAAGAAAAAAAAACAAACTCTAAACCAGTTGTTATATTTGAGATCATAGACCCTGATGAAAACATTCTCAGAACTCAAGAGAAAAAATTAAAATAGTTATTTAATTAAGTAGACTATTGACACTCTCAGCTTTCAAATAATTTAGAGGTTAATATTCCTTTTTATTGACAGTTTTAAAAGGAAATGTTTGAGAATCTGTATTTTCCTAGTGGTGCCGGAACTGCTTGTCCAAAATCATACAGCTTTACTCCTGAGTGGTAAGAGTAAAATATGATCCTTGTATAATCTTTTTTTTATCTACTGCTCTAGGAAATTTCATGCAATGGTGTAAGACAGATACATTTATTGAAGACATTCCTGTTTGAACATTCTTAAAAAAGTACAGAAAATGTTCATTCTAGCAAACATTTACGATTCTTATTCATACCTTATCAGTTACCAGACATTTATTATGAGCTTATTTTTTGTTTTATTCTAACAAGTAAGATTTTTCATTGAATTAGGGATAAGTGTATGTCTTTTTAAATTTGAAATAATTAATTGTTAATACAAACTTGCTCTCATGTGCTTCTGGGCTTTTTTAAACCGTACAAATTTATTGAAATAGAAAACTATTTTGGTAAAGGTAAATAATTATATTATCTGTAAATAAGCCGAACATTCTGGAATGGTTAAGTAATTTTTTGGCAATATGCAATTTTGAGCTCAGTGAAAGCCAAAATTAGTGAACATTTTTCCCCAAGACATAAATAAAGTCGTAAATTAAAAGAAAAAACCCTCTCATTTTCTAAGACACCTTGAATTTCCATATAAAAATATTTTGAGCCACTAACTAGCTAGCTTATTTAATTTAAAAAAATATTTACACAATGTTTTTTAGACAAATCAATTAAAACAGATGTTGATTGGAAATGAAGTGTGTGGGAAATAATTTTAGCTGTGAAGCTGAAGAAAAAGCTATCCCCATGCTACAATGAAAATTAAGCAATGCTTGTTTATTTTTTTTCCTAATTTTAGAATCACAATACTTAATAACATTGAGCTCTTACCCAGAGCATTCAATTAGCAGATCTCCAAGCATCTACACAGGATTTAATGGAAATTATATTCATTCCACCCAAGACCTTTGAAAATAATCAAGTATTAAAAACGTGAAAACACAAAAGATATCAAGGAAATGTCTAATGAGACATTAGGTCTACCTCCTGAGGGAAATTTCTGCCTGTGACAAGTTTTGTGCAGAGGTTTTTTTCAGAACTCTGAGAAGAAAAAAAAAAAAGTATTTTGATTTTTTAAATCAAATTTTATCAGTGTCTTCAGGCAAAGTCATGTACATCAGAAGATCTGTGACCAGGAATTTAGTCTTTAAGGCACTGATCATAAGTTGCATATGTAAAGGTAGCTGATTGCCCACATTGCGCTGCTGAGCGGTCTCAGTTCATCTCTCCTGGAGATACTGCACTGTTTATTTTCCATGCTTACTCTTCATCTTATTTATGAGTTACAACTGATATTTGTAAATAAAAGCTATTGTTTATCTTATCACTAATATAGGCACTCTGCTCAACTGTGTGGTCTTTTGGCACATCATGATGGCAAAGGCAAGAAAGAAATTTGACTCCAAGAGTATCACACATACAAAATTTTGCTGCAGGGTCAAAGAAGCTTGTAAATTGTGTTTTAATGTGAGAATAGTTTTGTTAAGCAAAACATATTTCTGCTTGTAAATGTTGTTTCTAGAGATCTTTCATCAAACTGTCATGTAAGGGACAAAACAAATAATCTCTGCTGTCATATTCTGGACTTTGGTAGTGTGTGATGGTTCAGGCAAATAAAAGTAGTGAGAAACATTCAGTTTATGGTCAATATTTCCTTCTCTTCTAGGCCACTCAAAGGCTAACTTATAGTTATTCTCAAAGTTTTTTCTGACCCACGTCTTTGAGTAATACCCACTGTGCACGATTTAGCTATTCAAGACAACTGTCTGATGTAATCACACTTCTGTTAGCCTAATTCATTCCTTTGTTTCACTACAAATAACACAAAAATTGCAAATCAATATCTTGACAGAGATTCTTTCACAATATTCTTGGAGCTTTAGTACCAACAACATTTTAGTGTGTGTTAGAAGCCTCAGATAACTACTTAGAAGAAAACTACCTTGGCAATGCATTTGTTGCTTCTTTGGAGTAAAGTCATGGTGGCTTTCTTTTAAGATAACCTGATGTTAGAGAACTCTGAAAGGTGGTTTGTGCAATCACACAGTCTTCCCACTTGTGCCTGTTTGGAGCCCACTGGCTAATTTCCACCCAAACTTAAAGGACAGTAGAAATCTCACAGAAAAATTCATTAACTCAGGGGAAAATCAGTGGCAGAGAACAGGAGAGAAGTGAACATATATTTTCTTGATGCAATATTCAAGAGAATTCAGCTTGGCAGTGTCTGGCTGTGTAATTTTGTGATCATCACAGCACTAGTCTTCCTTGCTAGTGGGCATAGAGAAGAAGGGGAAACCTACCGTGGTGAGGGAGAAAAGAAAAGGACAAGTATTATTTAGTTCCTAGTGCTTGCAAAGAATGTGTTGCTCTTCTGCTGCTTTTTTTTCAGATGTATCACAGATGTGTATCTGGCACCTGGCTCTGATATTTATATGATGCATATCCATTGGAGTGTCAACTCTATGATGGGCATAGGGCAGTCCCATTGAAGAATGTAGTTGGCAGGAGTTTATTAATTCAGGAGTGGGCAATTCAAGAAGATCAATACATTCCTGACCACGTCATTGATTGTGGGAGCACCAAATCACTATGCTCAAATACTATTTTTGTTATCAGCTGCCAATTTTAACAGCTTCTCTGGGCAGCGGACTGAAGGCCTCTTTAAAAATAATGTATAGGTTACATTCTGCAGGTCTTCCACAGGTGAGCACCAGTTGAAATCAATAGTAAGGACAGAAATACATTTCTGCCAAGGAAAAAAGGCTAATGAAGAAATGAGCAAGAAAATAAATGTCTTTGTTTCACAATGACATTTTATATGCAATAAAAACTGGAGCGTGGTTGGGGATGGAACAGCCCTCATACACAAATATATCTGTAATAATTCTGATAGCTAGTTAATGTTTTTTAATGTGCTGGAGAGGTAAGAAAACAATGAAAAAGTGCCTGTGCCTCTGTCCATTAGTGGATATACACCTATTGTGCTATTCATAAAGCAAGCATTGTTATAGAAAGAGGTACTTATATATTAGGGAGCTCATAGCCTGAAGACCTGGTGTAGAACTGTCATTAAAGTGAATACTAAATGAAATTCATTCAGTTTAGTTCGTACATGATGCCGATGATTGATTTGCACAGTCAGGCTAATAGAACAGTTTTCTTCAGTCCTGCAATTACATTACTGTTAGAGCATTCTTAGATTTTTTTCTCTGTTATTATGGTTTTAATAGAATTTTTGAGTCTCTTTTGTTGCTCGTAAACTTAGATTTAATTGAATCTTGAAATCTCAATATTGAAAATGTCACCTTTTATTCTTTTGAAGAAAAGCTGCTTTTTTGTATTCCTACCCCTTCAAGAGACTGACCTCAAAAGGGTATTCAATATTTTCATGGTGGCAAATATTTCAAAGAAGAAAATGCCCATGTGGCTTAAGCTCACTCGTGATTTATCAATGGAAATGCTTTATGAAGAACAGAATATGATAATATCTATTTTAAGTGAGGTTAGAAGTCTTCACGTTTATATCATAATTTATAATGAGAACATGTTTTGTCATGTTCATTAAGTGAACCACAGACATTGAAAAAATTTTGTTTGTTTTTAACAGTTTTCCTGAAAAAGCTTTTTCTATTAAATAGTACCAATCAGACTGGTTGCTAGCAGAAAGATGGAAGAGTCCAAACAAAAAGGAGTGATTTCAGACTGATTAAAAAATGGTAGATGTGATGTTGTTAGCTCTGAAAAATCAGACATACGTGAATGGGAAAAAAAGAGAGCAAGGCTGACCAGTCAAGCGTGTTGTATCATCACGTACATAAAGCTGGAAAAGTACTTGCATATTTGTATACTGGAAAAGTGGCAGAAAAAGTTCCGTTATATTGCTATTTGATGTATTGTATTCTTATCGAGAGTCAGTCAATGCTGACACATTTTAATATAAAGTATTAAAAGCAAGAGTTCTCAAAGTGATGCATAGCAATTAATTCACTGATATAATGTTAAAATAGGATTTTGATTTTTTTTTTTCTACTTCTGTTAGAAGAATACTTCTAAATGAAGTTTGAAGCGTGTAGGTCAATGCATAAGCATCAGGAAGCAAAGCCAGATCTAGACGCAATACCTGTAATATCATCAAGATCCAAAGCACAATTGGTACACCCTGCATGGTGAAAGAACAGTGTCTCCTTCGGAGTCACTTGATCTCTGTGGTTTATAATCCGTGAAAGCCAAGAAAATGCTGAACAAGAGGGGAATGTCAGTATGCATTGAAGATAAACTCTTCAAAGTGAATACAGATTATGGGCTCCTTTGTGCAAGAAGTACAAATGATCACTGAATAAAAGACTGTCATATACTAAGCCAAAAGTCTTTTGTGCTTCTCACTGTTGACCCTGACACAAATAAGAGAGTAAAAACAAAACAAAACAAACAAAGAAACAAGAATGTGTTTTACATGTTAATGTTTACAATAACTGGAAGTAGTTTGTATTTTCTTTTCAGGTGTTTGGACAGAAATAAACAGGAATAGGCAGTTATAAGATGCCATGTAAATACACTGGGGGACAGTTTGTATCATGCAGGTTATGTGCCTGGTGCAAAAGGCTAGTAATCAGCTGTACATTTGCCACAAGAAGCAGCATAACCTTTTCAAAAAGTATTTGGGTCTGCTCCTCAGCTGCTAAATCTCACAAGACCATCTTATGTGTATTTACACATTGTATTTGAACGTGTTTGAAATTACAAGAAAGTCATCAGTTTGAAAAATAATTAAGGCAAAGAAATTTAGCTTTTTAATGCAGAAAGTTTTATTTGCATGATGCAATTTTCTAAGGCTTAATGTGAATAAAAATATTCAAAAGCAAAAATAGTCAATGCATTTTTTTAGTGATTGTATGCCAAACCTGGAAATTATTGAGGTGCCTTGTTCAAAAGTATGATGATTAGAAAGGGCATGGGATTTCAACATGATTGGTAAAAGGGAAAGCCTACATTAGTCTGTTTGTATTTTCTATGAGTTCCCCTATAGCTGTCTTTCCATTTCTATAGATGCCTGTGCCAGTAAGAGATCTCTGTTCTCCAGCCAAGGGGTACAGGGAGCCTTTCTGTGCCCACCAGGTGTGACCAGGAGGATTGTGCGTTCTACTGTGTCCTCAGGTGTGATGACTGTCTCATGGGTGTTTCTCAAAGTCCCTGAAATAAAGTGAGGGCCAAAATGCAGCCCAGCAAAGTGATATTTTCTTAACAGGATATCTTAACATATCTTGGGATGTGGTTTGCAAAGGGCAGTGGTTTGAGGTCTGATGATATAATGGCAAAACGCAGTGTGTTGAGCAAGGGAGGGAGCTGCATCTGTACTTCCAATGGAAAGCTCTCCATCTAACTGACATATACCAAAGATGATGTCTGGCTTTTGGCACTGGTTGGGGTTAGTTGGTTCACTGTAAAAGACAGATAATACATTTAGACTGCTAATTACCACAAGGCAGGAATCCAAAACTGAGCTGAGGGGTGAAGTTAATTGGCCCTGTGGATTCTTACAGTGTTTACAGCAGTGAGATTACTGTTCATACCAAGTCATTGTTTCGCAGGTGATTTGTTGTGAAGGGCTGTAGCACCTGAATCTCTGTCTCCTTTTCTCTATTTTCGGTCTCTCTCATCTGATATGGAAAATTTCCCTGCACCACAGAAGAGGTGAATCTAAGAAGATTTTTCTTTATGACTGCTTGTTTTTGCAAACTAATAAGTACCTTGGGAGACCCTGCAAAAGTTCAAAGAATATTTTAAATGTTAAATGCATGTCATGTCATTACAGAGTATGTTAATCCTTAAAATAGATTCAGATTTGACCGTTAGTACACGATGTTATAGTCAGACTCAGGCCAGTGGTTTATTGTAAAACAATTATATAAACATAACTTTTTGGGGTTTGATTGAGATAGATTGTGTGTATCTGACATTTATGACCAACAGACTTGAAACAACAAAAGGGACGTGTTTTGTAGTGCAACTCAGGTTTTGTATTTCAGGACCATGCAAAATCAGAAGCTAGTCTGATTTTTTTTTAAGGGATTTGATAAATCTATAGTCAGCAATGACACTTGGAATTATTCCAATTCCTGAAAGATTAATGGAAGTTTGATTTGATGCTTGGGAGGGGAGCTCCGCATAAAAATATTTTAGAACATTGCCAATCTGCATCTCTGGTTTTGTCATCATATTGAATTGTTAGATCCAGTGATGCAAGGATGCTGTCACTTGACAACGTACAGGTCAGATTTGCTTGAGGAAAATACTGTTATCATAAATGTCTGCTGATTTGCAACAGAGAAAGGAGACATGAGCTTGGCACCCTGATCCCAGTCAACAACCTGTGGAATAAAGAGGAGCCACCTGTTTTCCTCTCTCCTCAGCTGTATCTCTCTTCAGGAGTGATGCCTGTTTAGATACTCTTAATGAGAGTCAATGTCACTGTTGCTTCTGAGAACAACTGACAGGTGATGGGTGAAGAGCTGCTTTGCCCAGATGAGAAATGCTGCTGTGCTGTGGCACTGCTGGTGTTTCTCAGCACACTGGGCCAGTTGTGGGGTCCAGTTCTGCTCTGATGGTGATGAAAGGCAAGAATAACTTCACCAGTTCAGGTAACTGCATTAACTTAAAATTTGGGCAAGCACATCATAGAGGCTTCCAAGTTTTCTCTTGCACTTTTCTTAACAGTCTTCCTGATGTGCTGAATGAGCATTTGCGATTGTAACATCTGAATATCCTGAAAATTAGAGAGTATTTCTACATGTAAGGAAAAAATAGCACTGCAAGAATTTTAAGAGTTTTCAAGAAATCAGGTGTTGGTTTTTAGTAGCATGAGACAGGTGACTCATTGATTTGCTCTCAGAGACTTTATTATTCTTATGCCTACGCACCACTATAATATCATTTTTTTCCCTTTTAGGATAAATGTTCAATGCAGCGGTAAACCAACATTTCAACACCTGAGTGAATTTTTGAAAATTCAGTTAGATTTTCAACTATGTGAAATAACATCCTCCTGACTTCACTAAGAATGGACATCATAAGCAACTCAGTGTGAGATTCTGGTCTATTCTTTAAGAAACCTTTTCAAAATAAAGGGGCACACATCACTTTTTGTAGAAGACACTTGCCAGTGTGTTGAAATTATTTAAGTGATTGTAAGAAGCAAAACCAATCATGAAGTCAGACCAAGGCTACAAAGTAAATTCCCTTTTTAATTAAAAATGATCCAAACACCCACTGTTAAGAGCTTTTCTCAAAGGGAGCTCAGTGGGAGTTAAAGTCCTCAACATATGAGTTCTCTTCCCTTAACTAGAATGAAGAACGATTTGTCATTTTTCACTTGTCAGTTCTTTTTTGAGTTTTTAGCAGTCTGATAGCTATGAGAATTAACATAAGGACTTCTGAGCCCAAATTTTATTTCCATTACTGAACCTTTCCGTGACCCAGTCTGTTTGTCTATAAAATGGATTTGGGATTTACCAAACAAGGATAATAGAGATAAATTTACTTTTTAAAGACCCATAAAAATGAATATGTAATCTGTGTTCTGAACATTTTCTTACATTGTGGTAATATGCTCGGTTTCCTCAGAAAGACTTCTTCAATATAATTTGAATGTGTTATGGGCAGTTTGGGGTAATCTGGGTAATGATTACACCTAAACTGTTCTCATAAATGATTTTGCATTGGTTAATGCCTGCAAGATGGGTACCACAGGGTATTGAATGGGTTCATCTTCAGCAAATAAAAAGAAAGGAAAAAGAAAGGCAATGTCTATGCTTCCACAGTGAGCCCAAAGTCTTGGTTCCTTGATATGCAACATCTTCGTACCCCATCCATTTTTCATGATAAAGGCTAAGTATTCACTGTCTCCAAATGTACCCTGATTTTCTTCAGAGGTTTGTGCTGTGTGGGCAGCGAGGGAGACAGGAGTTGACCCAATAAAAGTGGGGTCGGTGTCTTGGGGAGCACTCATGCTCCCCTGTGGGACACAATGAGCGGGTGAGCCTGCTGGCACAGGGTGGCGTGTCTCCAGCCCAGCTGCAGGCAGCGCGTTCACCCACAGTCATCTGGTGTAAACTCTTCATGAAGACGAAACAGGCCTGTAATTTTTGTGTAGGCTGGCTAATGAAGTTAAGCCTTTGGCTTCTGTGCTCCTTGCCCATATCAGAAGTTCCTGGCAGAGCTGAACACGCTCTTGAAATGTGACCATTCTTTGGCTTCTTGTGGAGTTTCCACCCATTTCTTGGGAGGATCCCAACCATCCTTCCTCCTGGACTACGGGAAGGGAGATCCCATTGGCTTCACTGGCATTCGGGGCCTCAGTGGAATTTTAAGATTAAAAAAAAACCAAAAAAACCCAAAACAAATACAGGATCAATATGAAAGACAGAAGACGCGGTTCTCTGTGCAGTAACCTGTAAAATTGTTTGCCATTGGCCACCGTGGATACCAAAACCGTACAGTAGTGCAAAGTGCAATCCAAAAAGTTAATGAAATAAATGCCATCAGGAGTACCTAAGTGCCAAGTTGTCATCCCTGAACTGGGAAATCTGTATGCTGCAGATACGCAAGGACTGACAGAATGTTACAGAGAAGTCTCTCCCTGCATGCTTACCTTATTCATATACTTTGATTTTGGCCATTGCTGGAAACAGGTTAAAAGGCCTAAACAGGGTAGTTTATGTTGCTATTGTCCACAACAGAGCCAAGGTTTCCTTCTGTGTCTTTTGGTTCTCCATGTGGAAGTGCCTTGTCTTACCTGTGTTCATTTTTTTCTGGCTTTAAGAGGAAATTATCTAAATCATCAGGAGGAGGATACCATAGTTACTATTTAGGAACAAGGGCAAGCATGATGGCTGGACTAAAAAGGCTACAGAATCCTGAAACTGTACTCCTCAGGTTTCATGAGGAACAGAGGGCTGTTTAAATTAGCCAAAACATGTCTCTGTGGGGACTTAAGTGAGGAGCAGAAGCTGTGAAAGCAGCAATTGGTCAGTAAAAACTCTCATAAGCCTTTGGGGCAGCATTAGTGAAAATCTGCTTTCGTGTGAGATAGAAAGCAAGTGCTGAGAAGAGAGTTAAAGGGATAGGAATTTTACAGAATGTGGGACAAGTAACAATCTTATTCTTACCATTGAATTTCAAGAAAAGACGTCTCTATATAACTTGTTTTAAATCAAGTGTTTCAATTACAATGTGAGAAATATAGGATATCTTTTAACTCCTAATATTTGCTAACAAACTTATGCTTTATATACATTCATTGTGGTAGTAGTTGTAGATTTAAATAGTACTTGTAGTTTAACATGATGATCGATATTGATTAAAATGTAGAAATGAAATAAGTTTACAGTAAAGGCAAGTTTGCAACAATAGACCTTTAGAAGGAATTTTCAAAGGTGTTTTTGAAGGCATCCAAAAAACACAGCACACCTGAAAATCAAGTGTCTCATTGAAGACATAATTATTTTTTTTTTTAGCAGGGACATGTTCCGCTAAGTTTTGGTGGTATGGTTGTGTTGTGTTGTGTTGTGTTGCGTTTTGTTTTGTTTTGTTTTGTTCTGTTTTTAATGTGACAAAGTTCACTTCAGGAAGATTGCTGAAGTAATTTTATTGAAAGTTTTCTGTACTAGTTATGCATCTAGATATGTCTTTATAGGTGCAATTGGCCACTACAGCACAAATAAAAATAATCGCAACAGTCTTCCTATGTAAAGTACTTCAAAGTACTCTTGAGAGTTAAAGAAATCACAGAGTAAGTGTAAAGTAACCCATATGGTCACCATAGAAACATTTTCAACAAATTGTGATAACAATTGACATTTCTTGTGTCCAAAGGAGAAAGATATGGTCTTGCTTTTGGAAGGCCTGTTCAAACATATTAGTGATGGCAACTGTGAAAAAAAAAAAGAGGAAAAAAGAAAAAGAAACCCAACCCACAAACTTTCAGGTTATAATTCTAAGAGTGTGTTTTATGCAATGAAGATTTCTGAGAAAGTTACTTCACTAGAAACCAGAAGGTGGAAGATGATGCCAACAGAACACAAGATTAATAGATACAATTAACCATGGATCTGGGGGACAGTAAAATGAAGGTACATGTGCAGTTTCCAAAGCATAACTGTAAACATAGAGTAGACTGTCAGGGGCACTACATGCTCTGAAAAATGTGAATTAAGAAGGACTGGAACTTTTATCTACTGCCTCATGAAAAGAGCTGCTGCTTTGCTTTCAACAGTAAGAGGATGTAGTTATAGCTCACTTTAGGTAATGTAGATGTTCAGATAAGTTAATATAATTATACTGAAGCCTTACCAAAATGAGAAATTATTGTGCTTTTAAAGTAGTCATTTATTTGTGCATTTGAAAGGAAAACAGAGATGTACAGAGGCCAACAGATTATTGTGTAATTTAAATATAATAGCACATAATTAAGGAAAAAAAAAGGGAAAAAAGAAAAACTGTCTTCTGAGAATGCAATTGAAATTATAGATCAGGAAGGCTCTTTGCAAGGAACTCTGCCAATCTGTTTTATTCAGTTCCAGTTCTCAGCTCTTTTCTGGGAGAAGCTGTATAATGTTTTTCTGTAAATATCAAAAATGTACATTTAAAAATTAGAAGATAGAGTGTGCAATAAAGATGCTCTGAGGCAGTGAGACAGAGAGCCAAAACTGGCTGTATGCTATTTCCCATGCTGTCAAGTTTAGCTGGCCATTGAAACAATTTATCTAAGGTTGTTTTCGTGTTTCCATTTTACTTTATTTTGAGTAATACAATTTAAAATCCACCCAGATAGTTTTTCTCTGACATCAGGGGAGGAAAGGCTAGGTAATAATTTCATATACCAGAGACTGATATCATAAATTACCAGCTTTAGTAAGATCCAATAAAACCTCTTATATTCAGACTCTGGTTCTGCATCTTCCTTCCAGCTCTGCAATGCAGACAAGTCTGGCAAGTGCCTGCCTGAAAAATACATAGAAGTTAGTGTGTATGAAACGTCCACTTGTTCTCACATCATGTCAAACCCTCTCTTGATGTCTCTCAAAATGGGGATGTTTGAACTCTACCTTATGAAGGCTCTGAAGGAAGAAGGTCTCTATTGGGATGCAAAAGAACTCAAGGTACTGATACATTACAGTGTAAGCTTCACCTTTTCCCTTCCACCTTTGCTTTGGAACAGTCACCTCTGTTCTTAAATCCTGGCAGTTTGAACATTTTAGGTGAAATTGCTACTCATTTAGTTTTCAAGTTAGTGAGGTTTCTTTGCTCATTGAGCATCATCTGAACAAGATGTTTGTTCGAAATTGTTGTTTTCTGGAAATTGTTATTCACAGAAATCCAACAAACATTTTTCCCTTCCTGAAAACCTATTGGGAAACTTGACCTTGTTCTCTAAGACCATTTAATATAGTAAATTGTTATCTGTATTTTCATAGTGTTTAATAGCGTGAACTGAGCATCATGATCCAATTTTAACTGGTGCTATAAAAACACATCTAGAAAAAGAAGGTCCTCAAAACATGCGGCAGATAAGAACTACCAGATGGACAAATTTCAGTTGTGGAATAGAAGGAATGAATTAACCAATGCAAGTACACATTGCTGGCAGTCGTTTCAGTGCACTCTTGGATTAAATAGTGGTTTCAGATCAAAGTTTGTTTCTAATCTGAAAGTGAAGTGGATTGGGTGTTGGTGAGTCTGAGGGTTAGGCCGGTGAGTCTGGATGCAATTTTGCTGTTCGAAGATTGTGCGTATGTGTGGTTTCAAAATTTCTGCTTTCTAAGTTCCTGTTGTCTTTCTAATTGTTTATGTGGTTCCCTTGCTCAAGTTTTGTATTTAATTTACCACATGGCAGGAATTAGTAGTAAGAAACAGAAAGGTGCAAGTTGTCTGAGCATTCTGAAGGCAAAATGAAGTAGAAAATTAAAGATATTTATCTCCATTATTCTCTTTTAAACTTGTTATTAACAAATCCAAAATACAAAGAAAATGATAAATTATTATTCAGACTCTGAGAGCAATATATATTTCAATGGGAAGAAAACTAGCCTGCTGCTTGCATATCATGCTCCTTTCTTTCTTTTCTAAAATAAAGGAGGTTGCAACTGTTTTGTGGATATCCCTGCCTATTCCAAGCAGTTGCTAGATTATGTGGTGTGCTTTCATTGCAGACTGTACCAGTTGGTGCCAGCAGAGAGGTCAGTAATAACAAAGCAGATTAGCAGTGACAAGAAAACATGACTTGCCTCTCAAAACTCAACTAATTAATGGCATTATATTAACCCATGAATTTTTAAATATCAGTAAATGTTAGATACATTTTAAAGGAAAAACTCAGAGATACCTTAAAAAATACATTCCTGAATACATGATGTGTTGGCTGATGTGCTTTCAGCTTTCATTCAGTGCTGCTCGGCTGATAAATTTCACTTATTGAAGGGCTTTTTATCATTTCGTTGCCACTTTTTCTCTGCCTCAGAAGAAAAGTTACAGATGGTTTCTGTGATATTTGGGTCTTTAAGTCATATTTGCAGGATAAGTTTGGAAACACGCTACGGCAGCCAGTGTACCAGCCTGTCTCCATATGCTGCTGCCCATGCTGACCTGGCAGGACCCCCAGAGCCCTGACAGTGCCTCTGGTCCCACAGAGGGGGTCAGAGAGAGCTGGGTGTTACGGAGGAGTCTCCAGGACATAAAGGCCCCAAATCTCTTTCACTTGCTGATTTCTGTTATTAACCGCAGCAGGGTGTAATATGTTGGAGAGTATCTGGTTCTCCAGTAATCCCCAGAAAAAAAAGCACATTTTCCCTGAAGGATGGTAGTCATGTGGATTAGAAAAGCTTTGAGCTCCCCAGGGCCAGATAGCCGCTCGACTCTTTTCTCTCTCCCCAGGCTTCACACTACTCGGACCACTATCATAAATAACTGGAAAGTAGTGTCATGTTTTACCAGCAGCAACAGTTCTCCTTTCTCTGAAAAAGAGAATTAGTAGTAGCTGTGCTTAAAATAAACCTGTTTGTTGTCAGTTCAGCCAGCTTAGCTGACGTACTTTTTATCAGTGATTACTGTACATCAACTGCCCAGCTGCAACCAATATTTTTTTTCATTAAAACAACTATACAAATAACCCCAAATAATGGTTTCAGCTAATATTGTAGTGATTAGATTACTGCATGTTGTATTTTTAAACATTCTTTGTTAACCTCAGTTGTAATGCTCCTTATTAATACTTTAAGAATACTCTAAACAAATTGTTGGTTGTCCAAGAACATTGGACTATGAGGTAATCCTGATGGATTAACATGTTTACTATAAGTGTAATGAAGTGTATTTTACCTGAAAAGGTTTTAATTAGGAAAGCATATAATACCAAACCATTAATCTGAAAATGGAATTATAGAAAAGACAGATGAACACACCTCATCAACTAAAACTAAATTTGCTGTAATTATAGAAAATTATGTAGCCTGTTTAATACATAAATTGCAAGATAATGAAATTAGGGGTCATCTACTTGAATAATAGTGATTGTTTTTGGAAAAAAAAACCACAACAAAACCAAAACCACTACCATGCATAATGGAGTGGAAAAGGGTTATAATAAAAGCTTTTGAAAGCATCTCTGCTGATGATCATAAGCTTAAAAAGACAAACCTGATCTTGAAGAATATTTCTAGAAAGCTGGACGTTAAATCATTATAATTTTCTAATATACTGTCATGCCCGCAGTTTGGTATATTTAAGAAATTTTGGTAATTCTAAGACAAAGCAGTATTGAAAAAGGTCTCAAACTTCGTATTTTGCTTGTGCATGTGTGTGTGTGTGCATTATTTTCTAACTTCTTTCAGTCATGAAATCTAAAAAGGAAGGGCAAAAACAACCCTAATGGAAGGAGTGACTCAGTGACAAAAGCATCTCTGTAAGGAACTGACTTTAAAAAGAGAAAGGCTAAATGTATTCACGGTAAGACAAGAAGTCTGTCTGTTCTACAAACTCAGTATTGTTTACTTATTTAATGAAAACCATGTCTGTGAATATCCAAGTAGATCACAAAATAGTTACATTATGTATAACCAAGAGGGTTCTAAAGACCTGAGATGATTTTTTACTTCATATTATCAAGGCGTAACTGTTCATTAACTTCGTATTGTAGTTTTCATATGTCTTCTGTCGGTTTGAGAAAACTTGGAGTATCTTTCCCTCTAGAACAGATCTTTAAAAAGTAATAACACATTTTACCACTTTTGCATAGGTACCATGTCCTAGGTAAGATAAATGATTCAGCTGGTGACCTCATACAAGGTTTTGGGTCATCCAGTTACAGACTTACAGTAATTTGGGTGCAGACTCACACTCTAAACCACTGTTTCCTTTTTGCACTAGCCTTATGGTCAGTGCCCAAATCCAGATGTTCAACACCTTTACATATCTACCACGAACATAACCGGACTTGTATTTTATTTTGGAGGATGAAAGTAGAATATAGTATCTGTCACAGTGGACTAACTATTATCAGCATTGCCTCAAATTGGCAGTTTAAAAAAAGCTTAGCAAAAAGCAAAGACTCTTAATAGTTTTTGACCAGGTTAACAAAAAATTCTAACTGTAGCTGTATTACCAGCTGGGATCCCGCTACATGAATAAAGAAATATGAAACATATTTGAGATCACTAAATATATAATACTGTTAACCGGATTACCTTTGTAAGTCATAAAGTGATAGTGTAACTAAATATAAAGCAAGCAAACCCTTTAAAACAATAAAAATGCCTTGAAAAGCCTAGGTTTACTTTTGTGTTAGGATAGGTTGGTGGATCAGCTTTTGAAAGTACACATGATATCAGAACTCAATCTTTATACATAGTTTTCCCCACTTTTAAAATATGTAAGAAATATATATACACATGCATATGTGTATATATATACAAACACACATGCTTACCTAGATTAAGAAGTAAGACTCATTAAATAGAAGGTGACATGTTTTGTGATCACAATTGACCAATCAGGTAAAATACAAGCATGAAATCAGGAGACATTAGGAAATGTTCTAATCTGTACAGTCCAGTTTCACAGAAATCTCAGCAGCTCTTTAAACATAATTGCTTTAAAATGCCTTGACACAAGAATGCCACCTCTGCTATTAATATTACTTTACAAAGAAGACCTTTTGCCTTGTAATATTGTTTACAGAACTGCCGAGACAATATGTTCTTTGAAAACACCTTCCTTTGGTATTTTGTATAACTTAATGATTCACGTGTGAAATTATATTAAATATACATGCTGGAACATAGCATCAAATATTTTCTTCATGGAACATTTTTTCTGACAGTAATTAGCAGTATTTCTTTTTAACTGGTAAAATGTTTGCATTCCTCAGTTCATTCAAACCAACAATTCAAGACTATTTAACTTTTATAAAATGAGTAAAGGAAAGGCAAGTTAAAACATATATATGTATAAAGTAGACACATTTTAATATTTTATACATATATACATGTAAAACATATGTAATTTGTGTGTGTGTGTGTGTCTTGTGTGTAAGATCGTTTGAATACTGTGGTCAATATCTCACAACATGCCAGGGTTAGAAATATCTGGGATTTGTTTTTCAAAAAGGAAATATCCTAAGTAAAACTTGTGCATGCTGGAAACCTACAGACAGTTCTTAATCTTTCTTTTTCAGGGTTAATGTGTTAAAAGTGTTCATCACATGGTTACAAAGCTTAAGTTGCTTTTTTATTTCCAAATATTTTAATAGTAGTTGATATCAGCAATAGAGATCAGCATGAAAAAACATTTGCTCCGGGTATATAAGTGGAGTCATGAGTCTCAGGTATAAAAATATTAATTCACAGATGCATATCAGTCTTAACATAGTTATCTTTGCAAGTCAGACTAATATTATTGGTTGAAACCAATATCCAGTTCAAACTGCCATCACAGATCTACTATTGTTATTACTGGCCTTGGTATTGATATATCCATGATATATGTCATGTATATTTCTAAACTTTAGCATATACGTAGGATTACCTACGTAAGCTGTATTAAAATATTATTTCTGCATGCTGCAAATATGTGGTACCTAAAATATGTACCACTGAGCAGTATTGTGTATTCATATCAAAGCAGAAAAAAAAATGCTTAGGAAGAATTCTAGTTTTCTCTCCAAGCATGTTATTTTCCTAGGTTAGAAATGGGATTCAGAGTCTGATCACAGCTACCTTTGTGAAGCTGTCTGCTTCAAGGTAATGCCGAATAGGTCTCCAGTCTCTTCTGAGTATGTTGATTAGTTGTTCGACTAAGCAGACAGTAATTCTAATGCCATTTTGATTTCCTAGGGCATCACTTCTGGCCTCCAGCTGCCAGTCCAGAAAGTCTCGGTGCTCACCTCATAGCTCTGTCGTATCTGTGGCTGGCTCAGGTACTCCAGGGTCTCTCAGATGGACTACAGGCCTATATTTAGGTAGATGAGTCAAGCACTAGGGCTTGCAAGCTGGAGCCGAATTGCACCCAAGATGGCATAAATTTGACACACATTGCGTTCGTCTTTACCAGAAGCAGATTTGTGGTCAGACTTTCTGCCCCAGTCAGAGATACAGTTTTATATTGTTTGGGGTTTTGTTTTTGTGTAAAGTGACTTTTCCCACTGTAATATGCGTGGTGTAAGAACTTAAGCAGATGAGAAAAGGGAATACAGTTACATCATGCTTGGGAAACCTAGTAAGAAAATTGTAACACAGCTTATCTACAGAAATACTGAATAGACAAAACTGCTCTGAAAAGAACTGGGGTTTCTTGTTACTGGACACTGAAAACAGTTGGGTTCATTCAGGTTGCCTATTTTAGGCCTATTCTAACAGTTTTAGTTTACTTCATCCCAGTGCACTTCAGTTTTAAACTGAAGTAGTAATATTGTTTATATTTAGACACTGCTAACTGCAGCATCTGAAAAACAGATATGTTTAGCCTCAACATCATGATTTTGGAGGAATTTTGATTCCTTTAGTTATTAACGGAAATATTGAGGAACCCCAAAGGTCACTGAAAACTGATTGGGAATACCCAGTTGTTGGCTCTATTTTGTCTGTTTAGGGAAGTCAGGCACCATTACATAGTGACTCATTTCTCAAAAAAATGGGCCAGCTGAAGTCATACAGAAAAACGTTAAAATGTATATTGGTAAGGAAAAGAGATAGAAATAATATCTAAATTATGTGAATTATTCTGTGAATGTAAATTATAAAATTTCCTAAAAATATTTGTTCTTCCTTATAATAAATGCCATAAATATTATAAAAACTCTTAAATGTAGAGAGCTGCTTCAGAACTTCATTGTCTATGTGTTTGTCCATAATGCCTTCTGGCCACAGTGGTAATCACATGAACTAATGTTTATTGCTGCTTCAGTTTTTTTCTCATCTGATTTATGTAAGGTCTACTGCTCACTTATGCTGGCTAGCACCTCTAGGCTAGTGACATGTTAGAGTCACTACAGAAGTATAATAAAACATATGGGTCCACAGCAGCTGTGTACTCTGCACAGTATTAGACAAATTGATTTTAAACCTTTTTTTTTTTTTTTCCCCAAATCAGCCAGAGGATACTTATCTCATTATCTTTCTGTTAAAGTTACATAAACAGAGATTCTCAGTCTCAGCTCTCCAAAATGGCTCGTCCTTTTATTTTTCCTTATTTTGTTTTATTCTAGGCTGTAATAAAAAAAAGTTAATTTCAGAAGAATCTGTTTTGCTAGATGGTAATTCTGTGCCTCTCATCTTGGAAAAAAAAATTTTCTTTTTTATTCCTCTATATTTCCAATGTTTGTTTTTTTTAACTAGAAGCAGGATTTTAGGTTAACATTAAAGAAGACCATGCATCATGAACTATTGTAAAACTGTCATCTTAATCTTGTCCTTGGCAATGAAGAGCTTAGCACAGGTTGTAAAACTTGACTAAGAAACAGGTAGACTCTTCATAATGCACTGTGCATAATCTTGTGTCATCATGCCTAGGTCTGAATACAAATTTAAGCTACGTCTTGGACCACAAACTGTGCTGTTGTATTTCTTTACTGATCCATTCAATTCCATTTGCAACCACCTGGAACTGTGTACAAATTCATATGCACTACGACTTAAAATTTCACAGAAAACATTAACTCTGTTACGAAGAAAGTTTCGTGTACTACGAACTGTTCCTCAATTAGCCTTCTGTACATGAGTTTCCGCCACTAATTTGTTATGGTTTTGCATTTGTAAATGCCAGTCTTCAGTAAGCTCTATATAAACACTGTGCATGGGTCAACCAGATATGAATGCTCAACCTTTTCTATTAGTCAAATCTGGGATAATTGAAACCACCCATTTATGACTGAGTGCTTCATGGACACCAATATTTGTTCATACCACTTCTACCATTAAGTTAGTTTGCCTTCAAAATGGTAATTGAAAACATGTCCTATGAACAGCAGCCAAAAAGAACATATAATCAAATAGCAACATTTTAGAATTTTCTCTCAAACCAAAATATTCTCATATCTTTAATCTTCAAATGTCATCCCCACTTTTTCCCTTCAGGACAGCTGATAAGAGAACCAAATGAAAAAAGAGAATCAGACAAAGCCTACATTCAGGGTCTTCAAATTTAAACCATTTGTGAATCTAAATACAGAAAACTTCATAGCAAATTCAAAGGGGATAAAATACACAACTGGAAAATAATTAATGTGTTTACAGATATTACAGAAGGTTGGGGATTTATGGTCGATTTGAGGTCATTTTAGAACACACCCTAATTAGAGAGTAGCTATCAATCAAGAAAAAACAGATGAAACAGCATGATTCTTTAAGCAGTCTAAAATTATACAGTATACATCCAAATAGGATACTCATCATCATTCGAATTGTTGTATTCATGAGTGTGGTTAAATAAAAGAAAAAAAAGAGTTTCTATTGACATAAAAGATTTTAGTTTGTATTTCAACGAGTAAAATATAAATAACAGCTCCAGCAATCCTTCTAACCTTACATCAACTCATGTATATGAAGTTTTTACATAATAAAGAAGACTTAGAACTTTTGTTTTTACATAATATAGGCTGATTTCACACTAAATACATTAACTATAAGTTATCACTATTAGAGGAATGTAATGTAATTAAAAATTTCACAAAAATGGTTCTAGATAATATTAATAGTGAAATAAAATTATTCAGAATGATTGGATGAGGCTGCAAGGTATGAAAATTGTGTGTGGAATGGTACGTAAAAATGTGAGTGTCCCAAAATTCGGTTTCATTTTTCTGCTGCTGTTTTTCATTGAAGAACAGTTCTAAGATGCCTGAAGTGTTGTTAAATGTGACTCGCAAGATTTGAAAGGATCACCACATGCTATTTTTTTGCTTTATTTCTTGAAGCTTCAGAAAATGCTATGGATGCCTGTAGACAGCCATTATTTAACCATCCTGGAAGAGTGTTATAAGCATAGTTAGTAACAAGAGTAGACCACATATCGTCGTAATGATGCTTTGCTGGCAAAGTGTAAAAGGGGGCTGTTGGATATACAGACTTGGCAGCCTCCTGGATATCAGCAGTAAAAATATCTTTCATGATATATGTCAGGCCTTTCAGACTACCCTGAATATTCCAGATGAACTGAGAAGACATTTGGATTTCACACTTTAACTGGGAGAGATATTTTTAATGTCTTTTGCTAGTGTCTTATTGAGGCTATTTGTCTGCTCACCTGAGCCTGGAGAAGTTTTCAAACCTGTTACTCCTGAGAATCTACTCTGAAGGCATGATTAGATAGCTCCTAGAAATGAAAGATGTAAGCAGTGTCAGAAATGACTACTGTCTCCCAAGCCATCCTCATTTTGCCAGAGGAGTAGACTATTGCAACTGGACAAATGCAGCCTCATTCTTGATTTCAGTTGGGATGACTTACAAATATAGGGAATAGATAAACATGCTGTGTCTGCAGGGCACATAAATATGACCTAGTAATAATAAGTAGCAAATCTAATTCACTATACCTCAGAAATACAGTTTTTCTTTATAAAAATTCATGGTGAGATAACAAGTAGTAAAATGCCTGTAGCATGCTTAAGGATGCTACGGTATTTTCTAGTTTTGCATTTGCTGGGTGTGCTAACAGAGACTTCTAAATTTACAGATTTGCTGTGTCCTTGGTCAAAATTAGAGATTACATGGCCTGTAAACTCCGATCTCTCTTCCTTCATTGGATATTTTTCTTTCTTTCTTCATTTCTCAAAATTATCACTTAAATGACATAAATGACATTGTACTTTTTTTTTTTTTTTTTTTTTTTTTTTTTTTTTTTTTTTTTTTTTTTTTTTTTTTTTTTTTTTTTTTTTTTTATAAATTTTTTTTTTCCCCCAAATAAATGTAAGTGCTAGAGATTAAGGATAAAGTCCTGACCAACAAAAAATTGTCAGTGACTTCAGTGTACCTAGGATTTACATCAAGTCACTGAGTCTTTCTTTCTAGTGGGACATAAGGGCACATTCCAAAGCAATTCATAGAGCACTACTAGATATTATGAAATGTTGTTTATTGCTGGTAGCAAAACTCGAACCCTGTTGAATGAACCAAAGAGAAAAAAAATCTGAGCGTTACATTTCCTCAGCTTTATCACCCTAGGTAACTTGAAGTGTGGAGTTCTTTTTATCTTAGAGGGGGTTTTTTAATTTACTTTTCAGTCTTTTATCTGAATGTATTCAGCACATTTTTGAGATGTCAGGGTTTACATTAGGGTAAAGATCATGGTTAGTTTGTCTCTTGCATTCAGCAAGTGGTTTTAGTGTCATTCAGACAGAATGAGAATCAAAGCAAATTAATCATATATAGTAATATTCCTACAAAATCTGTGACTGATCAGAAATACTGACATTGAACTCACTATATCAAAGAGTCTGAAAGCCATCAGGAAAGATTGTTTAACAGATAGTTTTAAGAAAACGTCTTCTGGTGGAATGTGAGTATGAACCAACTCAGCATTAAACAATGCTAATTGAGTTCTATTTAAAAGGTTTTTTTACTGTTGATATGGTACTTTAATGGTTCATTCAAAAATCTCAGTTTGGTTTCCTGTGGAAAAATATACCTGAAAACATAAATAGCAGAATTGCAGCTTTTTAAGATTTTTATAGTCTTTGTTGGCTTCATAATATGAGAGAAGTCTATGAGGTTGTCACAGTCTGTTCGGTGATGGACTCGCGATGGTTCATTTACCTTGATCTCAAGGCACGAAATTAAGGCAACCAAACTGCCAAAGGCTTATAATTCAATCAAACAGTGTTACTTAATTAATTTGCCTGTAAAGCAGCACGTGGAAAAGAGAAAGTGGAGGAAAAGGGGAAAGGTAAAATAAAAAGGGGGAAAGAGGGTTGGTTACCACCAAACGAGTCCCAGAGGCGTCCCTCTGGTCTCCGGTCCTGTGAGAAGAGTCCTGCCGGTCCTCTGTCATGGTCCAGGATCCTTCGGTGGGGAGATCTCCATGATGTCCAGTTAGGGGTTGTCTTTTATGCTTCTTCACCCCCGCCTCACTCCCATAGATTGAGGCCAATCTCCGCCTTTGTTGTGCAATCCAGGCTTAACTGCGCAGGCCCAAAAAGTCCTCGCTTTGCTTGCTAGAACCTGTCTGCGCCTGCGCCACCACCTTTCAGGGGTCTTTTATCAGTCCATTGGGTGACCTCAAGACCCTTGGCGAGCCCCTGCGCACGCTCTTCTTCATAGGCCTTTGTTGCAGGGAGGAGGTTGGGGGGCAATCTGGCTCAGGCGACGGGTGAAAATCTTCTGGACAGCAGTTATTGTCCCCAGGTCGGAGAGGCCTTCGTAACACAATTTCTTTTAGGGGGTGGGAGGCGAGTTTGGCTGAGGCAGCGGCAAAATCCACCTGCAGCTATTGTTTCTCACAGCCCCCAGGTCGGAAAGTCCTGTGCAGTGCAATTACTTTCTTCAGGCCTCTCCCCAAACCATTGTCCATTTCTTTCTACCAGAGCATCTTGTTCTTTAAGTCCCTGATAACGGTGTTCAGGCAAATACTGTTCTTCGGACCGACTCTTACAGAGGTTGGACACTCTGCTGTCTGGAAACACTGTATTTTCTAGTTTTTATTTTTAAAATTGTAGTTGTAGTTAAAACTTCTGAATTTGAGAGATTAATAAATAGCACAGCCTTGAAATGAACCTCGCAGATCTCCCCATCAGCTTTACCAGGGTTCCCATTATTACTATTCTGAGCTGCTTTTGTGCAAAGACTGGTTATGGGATTGGTAGTTTGTGGTTGGTGAAACCTGAAGCAATCAGAGCACCATCAAATGGATTTTTCCCTTTTTCCTCAAGGCCTAAACTTCTCATCCAGAAGCACAGATCTGGTGTTTTCACTCTGCAGGTCTCAGTTATAATGACAGGAGACCATTTAGCAGTGGAGACTCTGCTTCCTGACATCTGGGTCCTCCTGTGGAAGTTGAGCCTTTATACTGGTTTTCACTCAGCTGCAGAAGTAAATGACCAAACTGGTTTCCTGTGCTGAAGGATGGGTAGAAAGAGAACTGAGAAGAACTACACAAACTTAACTGTGCATACAAGTGTCCTCACATGACAGTTACAGATATCAAGAAGTTCTTAGAATTTAAATTTTTGTTGGAAAAAAAAGAATCACTGTAAATCCCATACAATTGCATACAGATTGAGAGATGTCAAATGAGAGAAGCTGGACAATACATACTAGAGGAAAATTATTCAGGACACTATCAGCTCACAAAAATGAGCTAGACTTGCTTATTTACACTCCGAAGTCAAGTGTCAGTCTTTAGGCCACTATCCTCTGACCCATCTCTCGAAGTGATTCACTCAGCAATACTTTGGGTTGGCATTTATTCTGTCTTCCCTGCTTTCTTATATTATTCTGTACTAAGAACAGAAAAGAACTATGGAACAGTTGCTTTCCATGACACTGAAAAGTTGATTTTTGCTCCATTTTCTACTATATTCTCCCTTTTCTACTATATTGACCGCTGTAGTGATACACAAATAAAAATGCTCTCTTCTAGCAAAGCCATAATTTAAGAAAACAGTAAAGGAACTTTGCTAAAATGAATGATGAAAATGTCCTTTTTGTCTGTAGATTTTAATGCTGAATCTTCCTTCTCTTCTTCTTTCTCTGTTCATTGACATGTAGCTGTTACATTCAATAGCTACCATTAGGACAAAGGTGCTGTTTCCAAAGAAGAATGTGACTCTTACTTTCCTTTCGGCTTAAGATTTGGCACTGGTATTATTTAAACCTTTATCCAATAAAGAGAAGCTTTCTAGAAAGTGATTCATGTTCTGTCTGTTTAAAGAATGCAGAGGCATGTACTCCTTTCAAAGAAAAAAAAAATTAGGCCTTTTTTAATGTCATGGCTATCCTCTTTATATCATTTTAATGGTTGCTTCAGATTTTATGGAATAGAGGCTTTATTGACTAGTCAGCCTAAAATACAGTGGTAAATATAATATATGAGCTAAATAAGCCTATGGTTATTTTGCCAACTAGATGTCTGAAAAATATGAAACTCCCCGTTGTGGTCATCTAAAGAGAAGGCTCATGTAGCCTCTGAAGAAACTACAGCAATGTTACTTCTTGGTTTTCTTTCCATTTATTGCCAGAAGCAAACTGAAGAAACGTGAAAAATTCACATCTGGGGAGAAAAAGCAATATTTTAGGAAAAAAATATTTGTTACTTTGATTGAAACAATAGTTCATTCCTTTGATTTTGTAAACAGTTTTTTAGATGACCCTTCCTCCAGGAATTTGAAATAGGCACTGGCCTGCAGAAGGGAAGTCCATTCTTCCTACACCCCTTAAACTGGCTGGTTACTTGCAAATGCTAAGGAAATAAAAGCAGCCTGCTGATGCCCAGCATGCTAAGCTTGTTCTAACCCTTGAACTATGATGTTTCTCGAGTTGTAACAACTGTGGTTGCCCTTAAGACAGCAAAGTGAGGAAAAGATTTTCTGACTAAAGAGAGGCAACTCATGCTAAAAGGCTGAAGGCTTCTGTAAATAAGTTTATTTGCAGATGGAAGTTAGGTGCTCCTTATGTGCATTTAAAGTCTCATTAGAACAGTGTACACTTGCAGCGTTCCAGTGTTGGTGAAACTGGATGCTTGGCTTCTGTCTCCAGAATAAAATTACCAGGCAACCAGTAAGATTTTTAAAAAGTTTGACCATTAAGATAAAATTTTCATTTTTAGACATTTAAATTTCACATTATGAATTCTTGTATACAGTTGGGTTGAATGATCTTTTTTCAAGGAAAGCTGTAGTGGTTATTGAATCATCTGTCTGCAGGTGTCAGTGGGTCTAAGGAAAACATTAAATACTGTAAAACTTCTGATAAACCCACAGCAGCAACTGCCCTACAACTGAGACTGTGAGGCCCAAGTTACATCGCTCCAAATAAGGATTATCAATCAAAATGATTGAACACGCCTTATTCTGCTGAAGAAGGAAAATTCACATCCATTTGCAAGATAATAGGAACACGGAGGAAGAAAGAAATGGCCGAAGTTCATATGAATCACAGTAAGTTCTTTAGGAAATTAGTATATTGAAGGCTGGAAGGTTCCTCTGGAGATCATCTAGTCCAACGCCACTTCTCAAACCAGGGTCAGCTACAGCAGGTTGCTCATGTCTGTGTCCAGTTGGATTTCGAGTGTCTCTGAGAATGGAGACTGCACAACAATCTCTGGGCAACCTACGCCAGTGCTTGGTCACCCTCACAGTGAAAAAGTGTTTCCTGATGTTCAGAGGGAATCTTCTGTGCTTCAGGTTGTGCCCATTGTCTCCGGTCCTGTCACTGGGCATCACTAAGCAGAGCCTGGCTCCGTCCTCTTTGCACCCTCCCTTCAAAGATTTGTGCACATCGATGAGATCCCTCTCTTCTCCAAGCTCCACAGTCCCAGCTCTCTCAGCCTTTCCTTATATGAGAGATGCCCCAGTCACATCTTCATTTTTGCAGCCCTTTTCTGGTCTCACAGCTTTCAAACTGCTATTTTTTTTCGAGGTTGTATGTACAGATGATAGTCAAAGTCACTCTATAAAGCTTGCAGTAAGGGGAATAATGCAAATTACAAACGTTTCTTCTGGAATCAAATGGTATCTTCCTAAGTTTTAATGTATGGATAGACTTTGGGTGCTCTTAACCAGTCTCTTGTCACTTGGAAGGCCAAAAGAATGACAGGGGGAAATTGGTCTGAGAGTCTTTTGTGGCTGGTATGAGGCAAAGCAAAAATTAACTCATCTGTTTAGTTACAAAAGAAGGTGCACTTCGTGCACTTTTGAAGATATTTCAAACTATTTCTTCCTTCTTCTTCAAGTAGTGCTGAGTTTTGGAATGATTTGTGAAGGGTGCATGAATGGAGGTGTATAAGAGAAAAGTTTGCAGCTTCTTGCATCTTTTAAGGTCCTTAAGACAGGTCAAGTTGAAAAATGACTGCATGTAACGTCTTGACAACAGGCACATCCATATTAGCATTTTATTCAGAATGAAAAGTATTGTTTTGAAGGAGATGTTCTGAGCACCCCACCTTTCAATGTTTTCATTACTATGATGGAAACAGTGCTGGAGTGCAAAAAGTGAAGGCTTTTTGGATGGAACTTAACCAGATGTTTTTCTGCAAATCTCATTTGCACCACAAGGCTGAACTAGAATGAGTCTGTAGTAAAAACTCCCAAAAACTCAGCAGGAAGTGCTTTGTTCTACAGAACCCCTCCTGTGGTGCACAGCTTGCTAATGTAAAGATAACACACAATGCAAGCACGGAAACAAGCCCAGGAAGTGATTTTCTTTGTCATTCACAGACAGCTAGGTCATTTTGAGGTGGAAAGCCCCATCTTTTTAAGACAGAAGTTGACAACATGATGCATCATTTATAATAATAACTTATTTGTAGCTGAACCCATACAAAGTGTTTAGATGAAGTGTGCAAGTTGGAGTTCAACCAGAACAGGAGCTAACTTTGCAGCATCTGGGCAGATGCTTGATTTCCTTCAATGCTGGTGTTTGTATATATGGGGATATGATTTTTTTTCTTTGGAAATGCTGACACTGTTAAACTAATGATCTGATCTATCTTACATTTATTTGTATGCACACAAACACGCGCACACATTGAATGTACTGAAGTGTTCATGAAGTCCTGTATTCTAACTACCTTCCTTCAAGTTTTTTTGTCACAGAAATCATGCTGAAGAGATTTTGCAGGTGCTTGTGAAAAAAAAAAAAACCTGTCCTCAAACAGCTGTTTCTATGTAAAATACATTAATGCCATTAATTAGTATTGACCTTTTAGAATATTCATCATGCCATTGCTTTATTATCCTGAAAGTTCGCTTTAAAGGAGGTATAGCTGGTCATGCAGGGAGAGGTTAAGAGAAATCTCAGTTGGGTTTTATTTTTAGGCTAATGTTAGAAAAAGGCAAATGACTTCTTCTGGGTAGCCTTAATTTGCAACATCATTACACATACCGTATTTATTTCATGTTATCGTAAACTTTCTTAGATTTTATTAATCGTCAGATGATTACTTGAGTAGAACATGAAAGTTACTTGTACTGAAATTTCTTACTATTCATGCTTTAGCATATTTTCTTGCAGAAGAAATTCTTATCCAAATAGGCAAAGTAATGATAATCCTTCAAATACCATTGTAAGTCCATTGAAGATTAATAATCAGGAGTAGTATTAGGAATATTTTAACACAGTATATGCATGATTTTTTGTAAGTCTTCAGTTTGTGTAAAGATGCATTAGATTATTGCTATTTACTTGAATTTCCATATTTTCTGTTAATATTTTTCTTGAGCTCTACTATGCAGACTTCATCTGCTGTTTTATGAAGAAACTCAAACGTGATGAACCTTTGAAACTCAAACATGATTTTTGATAGTAAACCTACCAATAAAGAGCTGGTGCAGGTCATAGTCATGACTGGTCATTTTTGTATTCTTCCATTTAGTCTTCTCACGTGAGAAAGAAATAGCAATCTCTTGAGATGTAGTTTCTGTATCTTCAGCATCCAAGTTTCAAATGTAGGTGCCAAGAAGCAAACTTAAAATCTACATGGCTTCTTATACACATATTAATTTTTTCGGAGTTTTTGGAGTGCTAAGATATGCTTCCTACTGCATTTGAGGCTTGCACCTTGCAAAACCCTAGTCTGGATTTCTACAGTTCAGAATTTATTTCCAATTTCTGCTGCTGTATTTGGGTTATTCCAGTGTTTCTTATTTAACTAGATGCTGGCACTACTGGATATTCCAGTTTACAAGTTACTATGGTGCCTACTGAAGACAGATTTACGGGACAGTCACACCAAAACAGCTGCCATATCAGCAGAATTAATGCAAATGATTGATATTTATCTATAAGGTCATGTAATGAGCTAAACACATTTATCTCATTTTCATATTAGTATCAAGTATATTTGATAATCTTTGACTTACCTCAAAAAATGCATCTGATTTAATAAATGTAAATTGAGTCATTGAAATTTCTGCTCTGACAGTTTTACACAGACTTCAGAAGAAATTATTCATAAATCAAAGAGATTGCAGTTGGTCAGTCAAGTACAGGAAGCAACACTGTTCCGCCACAGCAGTGCTTGCATCTCTACAGCAGCAGGAGGGCTGTCTAAAACATCTCCCCAATAAATCAAAGAGGTAAATAACTTTGGGAAGTGGGAAGAATTGCATGTGTATGTAACTCCCAGAGACCACCCAGAGAAATAGTCTATAAACCCCAGTATGTTTTAGTAGTAACAGATGTTCATTAAGGATGTGCAACAGGAATGCAGGACAGCAGGATTCCTGAGGGTATCTCTGGGAGCTGGATATATAGAGAAATCTCATAGGTTTGATGTTCACACATCTAGTTTAAGTATAATTACTATAAACATTTGCAAATGTTTTCTGTTATTTTTGCTTTTAAGGGTTTTGTGTTCTGCCCTGAGTTAAAGTAAACGATGAGGTACATCAAAACACTCCTCACACATTTAGGGGAGAAAGAAGGCTTGAATACAACAGCTGGACTGCTGGAGACATTTCTACAGTCACCTGTTTTCACGCCTGATACATAGAAGTAACTTGGCCCAATCTGAAAGTTGGCCCCACAGAAGGCAGGAAAAGGGACTTTCCTGCTCAGAGATTAGTTGCATTTAGGAAGGCCCTTTAGTGTGAAAGTAGTAGAAAGCTCACATAAACATCACGAATGTACTGAGAGTGGTACATACTTGAAAATAGAAACACAACCCTTCACTAACTGTATTTTCAAAACGTACCACAGTGGGGCCACGCTTTGTCCATAGTGTCTTGGAATGCTGCTGCTCTGCTGTATAATACCATTTCTGCTGGATCACACAAGCGTGTGTCCAGATTTGGGCAGAGCTAGGCGGTAAATTCATGATATATGGAGATACCTGCATTCCCCTGAACTGGTTTATTCTTCAGTATCTGGCTTAGGTTCCAGGAGCAGGCATCCAATAAAGTATAATTAAAACTCCTAATCTGATTTTGCCACTGCTGTTGTTCCTGCTGCTGCCAGTCATACTGTCAAAGGACAATTATTCTCATTAACCAAACTAAACTACTGTTCAGGGGAATGCAAATTCAACGAATCTTACTCAGCCCTTGGCCTGTCGTAAAGGTAAGCAATCTCTGGCTGTCTACTAAAACTTTACACTTCCCATGGGCAGTGAAGCGGTGAATTTTTAACCAGTGTCATGCTTCTTTCTATACGCGATGATTAATGTGCTGGTAAAAACTTTATGCACGCTTAATCATTCATAACCAAACATATCTGATTCTGTGCAGTATTTATAATTAAATGACATCAGCAGAAAGAAACCAGCTAAATCTGGAATGAGACAGTTTGAAAGCTTAATGGCAATGTTTAAATCTTACTCCATATTGTACTGTGACATCTGAGGGGGATTCTTGGTGTTTTTTATCATAAGGGAGGGAAGAAATAATGGCAGCTCCCCCACAGTGTTTTCTTGGGTGCACTGTGTTTTCTTGGCTAGGGAGAAAAAAAATTGGGCAGTAAAAGAGCAGCCTAAACATTTTTACAGGAATATGTATTACAAAGTGTGTTTGAAACCATGGGTGTGAGTTTTCAGCATGTGAGTTTGAAGCAAATACTTAAGTAGACAACTGTTGGCTGTGAAGACCGTAAAGAAGAGAGGAGGGAATGTCTTTGGATTCTACTTTCTCACCTAGGAACTCTCTTTTTCTAAATCAGTGTGTTCATGCTAAACAAATTAATGCCAAAATTACAGGACAGTCCATGCTTCCCCTTAGAATAGAAGGAAATTTAACTTTAATCTCCCAGTCCAGAGAGGCCTCGAACCTCTGAAGTAATGGGCAGAAGCTGAGCCATTCGCGTCTCCTTGTCAGGCTCTGCTTTACATGGCAAACAGGGACTGCACAGCCAGAGGGGTGTGCGTGATCTCAGGTCACACCCTGAATGTGAACACAGTTTAGAAATAAAAGAGTTCATGAATTTCGACTAGATTTATATTGAACTGGTGTTCTTCACAGATTAAATTCAAGAACACAGTCTCAAAATTTCTCGTATTGTTTCTTCCTGTAACTTTTATTATTTGTCATAACTTGAAACTCAGCATATCTTAGTTTTTAAAGAAAAGTATTATGTAAAACATATGTATATTTAAACCAAATTACCTATGAATATAAGGTGAATATTTGGAGGTAGATTTTTGTATTTTCATGTGATCCACTAAATAAATAAATAACATAACTTTAAAATCCACGTTTTTTAATCAGATTTTTCACTGTGGTTTGTTTGTTGGTTTTCTGTTTTTGTTGTTTTTTTTTTTTTTTTTTTTTTTTTTTTTTTTTTTTTTTTTTTTTTTTTTCTTTCATTTGGGAATATGTTAATCCATAATTAAGTATAATCTATCTCTAGTTGATATGTTTCTTCCCTTTTTTTTTTTCCTTTTTTTTTTTCTTTCAGTTGGGAAGATGTTAAGCCATAATGAAGTAGAATAAATCACAAGATGAAATGTTTCTACCCTGATTTTTTTTCCTTTTTTTTTATGGTCCCCCAAAGCAGGTGTAATAGTCAGATCACTGGTCTAATTTATTAATTCCCTGAAGCTTGAAAGAGATATCTTAGGGCAAAAGAATGTGGAAGCTATCTGAAGCAGTGCAGTATTCAATTATTTATTTACATCTCTCCTTAAAGACTGCTACAGTTCCAGATCTTCCCATTTCTCCTATATAATTAATGGGAAGTATAAAACACAGCTCAGAGAAACTTGTCTGGATTTGAAAGCATGTATGCATGTCATTTCTTTCATTCATCATAGAAAGTACATAGGCGTATACATACCAGTTTCTCCATATTTGTTGAGCAAACAGATATGTCATGTGTTTCACTGTGTGCTGAAAATGAAGAAAACTGTTTTGCCGGACAGGTTAGTTGTGATTATCATTTGCAGGAAGATATCTGCATAGATGTATAAAATAGATTTATAAATTTGCAAGCGGATGCTTTTTTTTTTTTTTCAGGCCTAAGCCATTATTTTCACTTAGTAGGACTGAGGGAGACCTCAGAAAGCTACATATTCCTATTCATTTACTCACTGTAGACAATGTTTTACAAAAGGAATAGAAATATTCACTTTAAATTACAGTAGGGGTGAGGTAATGTTCTTGGAAGGTAAAAGGTTTAGGTAAATTATCCTGGCTGAGGACAATACTGAACCCAGATCTTCCAGTTAAAGTGTAGACTCCAAGGTGAGAACCACCACTGCATTCTTCAGCTGCTTCTTTACTTCTGCTTCTTGAAAAAAAATTACAAAAACAACTGATTGCCTCAAATGTGATGTGCAAAATCATTGCTATGTCATTGAGGTGATTCCAAGTTGTTCATCCCAGACCTTCATAAATCCCCATAGAGATTTGAGATTATCTTCTGCTTTTGTTTTTTGTTAGCTGGGCATAATCAGGCAGTCAACAGATGCCTTGTTCGTAGACACTCTCTTTTCTACACCAAGGCAAATGCCCAGACGGGAACTGGTAGCTACAAACTTGTATTGCCCCTGCTCTGAACCATCTTGCCATCAAACTCGTGGAAGTAAAACATTCAGAAATCAGGGACTTGACTTTTAAAGGTATATATGTACCAAAGAGTGTTTTAAATATTAGTGTTTGCACAGCTGAGGATCTGAAACTCCACCATTTCATGCCTATGGAACTTTGGCTCCCTAAATACACAGAGAGTATTGAAATCCATTGACTTGTGCATCCATTCATCGCAGTAAATTGTAGATAGTTGTCAGATTATAATAAAAACAAGCTGGGTGTCAAGCAAGGTTTTAAAAATATAGCAAATACTGTTTGTGTCTTTTTTGTTTGGGTTTCTTAAGCTGATTTTTGGACAGATAAATGTGATAAAAATATTTAGGACATTATAATTAGATTCTTTACTCCTGGTGTCACATGTGTTATTAGCCATAATGAGGAAAAGTGTGTGTGTGTATGAAATTTATGAGCTGATTTGTAGACTAAGAATTCTACAAGAAATATGAAAACTAAGTTATTAATATATGGTTGAAGACAGGATATGTTTCGTATTTGGATTCCTCATATAGTTTCTAAATAAGTAAAATCCAGTAAAGGTGGCATTTCCCTACTGATGAAGTTTTCAGCTTCTAGAAATCATCTGTTTTTCATAACCAAAGACTGGCTAGTCTTGTTGGGGTCGCTTGCATACATTGCTTTCCACAACAAATATTTTAAGATGTGCATACTTTTTTTTGCTCTTATCTGGAAACCCATGGTGCCACAGCCAGAGGTTCAGTTACTTAAACTATAGGACTGGCTTTGAGGAACCTGGTCTACTGGGGGCTGATTAGTTTCATCTGTCAGAGAAGGGGAAGAGCATCTTCAGTCATAGTCTTGCCAAGCTGGTGAAGAGGACTTTAAAGTTTCTGGGGGAGGGGAATCTCAATCCATCCCACTCCTACCAGTTTAATGCCAGTGCCAGCAACAGATGCCCAGAGCCTGGAGAAGGATCACAGGTCAGCAAGAGAGCACAAAGGAATTACAGCCACTCAAGCCAGCCGGTAATTCAGCTTCATCAGAGACACAACTTAAATTCCTCTGTGCAAACGCATGTAGCCTGGGGAATAAACAAAAGCAGTAGGAGTTGTGTGCATGCCTGCAGGGTTGTGATCTTATTGGCATCACTGAGGCGTGGTGGGATGGCTCCCATGGCTGGAGTGTTGGAGTGGAAGGACACAGGGTCTTTAAGACGAACAGGCAGGGGACATGACGAGGGCATGTTGTCATCTATGTCAATGCCTGGCTGGAGTACGTGGAGCTCCACCTGGGGATGCATGAGGAGCCAAGTGAGAGCTTATGGGTCAGGATTAAAGGGAGGGCAGGGACAGGCAGCATTGTAGTGGGGGACTTCTACAAGCCACCTTACCAGGGAGACCAAGCAGATGAAGCCCTCCATAAGCAGATAGGAACAGCTTCACATTCACAAGCCCTGTTTCTCATGGCGGACTTCACCCTGACACCTGTTGGAGGGTCAACACAGCAGGGCAGAAGCAATCCAGGAGGTTCCTGAAATGCATTGATGATGACTTCCTTCTCCAAGTGACAGAGAAGCCAGTGAGGAGAGGCTGTATGCTGGACCTTGTTGTCACTAAGGAGGGGCTGGTGGGGAATGTGAAGTTCAAGAGCAGCCTTGGCTGCAGTGACCATGAAATGGTGGAGTACAGGATCCTTGGGGCAGTGAGGAGGGTGCACAGGAAGCTCACTCCCCTGGACTTCAGGAAGCAGACTTTGGCCTCTTCAGGGATAAGCTTGGTAGGTTACCATGGGATTGAGCCCTGGAGGGAAGAGAGGCCCAGGAGATCTGGTTAATATTCAGGGATCACTTCCTCTAAGCTCAGGAGTGATTCATCCTGACAGAGAGGAAGTCAGACAAATATACCTAGAGGCCTGCATGGAGGAACGGGGAGCTTCTGGACAAACTCAAACACGAAGGGGATGCACACAGAGAGTGGAAGCAAAGACAGGTAGCCTGGGAGGGATACAGAGAAATAGTCTGAGTAATCAGGGATCAGGTTAGGAAAGCTAAAGCCCTGTTAGAATTAAATCTGGCCAGGGACATCAAGGGAATCAAGAAAAGCTTCTATAGGTATGTTGGTGATAAAAGGAAGACTAGAGAAAATGTGGACCCTCTCCAGAAGGAAACAGGAAACCTGGTTACCCATGATATGGAGAAGGCTGAGATAATCCATGATTTTTTTGCCTCTGAGGAACCTGGAGGTTCCTTTCGCATCTAAGGAACCTGACAGTGTACAAGTCCATTGGACCTGACTGAGATGCATCTGCGGGTCCTGAGGGAAGTGTCAGATCAAATTACTAGGCAATTTCTATCTATCCGTCATATTTGGGAAGTTGTGACAGTCTGGTGGAGTTCCCACTGACTGGAAATGGTGAAACACAACCCCCATTTTTAAAAAGGGAAGAAAGGAAGACCCAGGGAACTACAGGCCAGTCAGTCTCACCTCCATGCCCAGCCAAATCACAGGGCAGATCCTCATGGAAACTATGCTAAGGCATATGGAAAATAAGGAGGTAATTGGTGACATCCAGCATGGCTTCCCTAAGGGCAAATTGTGCCTGTAAAATTTGGTGGCATTCTACATCAGAGTTACAGTTTTGGTGGATAAGGGAAGAGCAACTGACATAATCTGCCTGGACTTGTGCAAAGCATTTGACACTGTCTCATGAGTCATCCTTGTCTCTAAATTGGAGAGACATGTGTTTGATGGATATATCACTCAATGGATAAGGAATTGGCTGGATGGTCACACACAAGAAGTCATAGTCAATGGCTTGATGTGCAAGTGGAGGACAGTGACAAGTGGTGTTCCTGATGGGTCGGTATTTAGACCAGGACTGTTTAACATCTTTGTTGACAACATGGACAGTGGGACTGAGTGCACCCTCCCCGAGTTTGCTGATGACACCAACCTGTGTGGTGTAGTTGCCACACTGGAGGGAAGGGATGCCATCCAGAGAGACCTTGACAGGCTGGAGAGGTGGGCCTGTGCAAACCTCTTGAAGTTCAACAGGGCTAAGTATAAGGTCCAGCACCTGGGCTGGGGCAATCCCAAGCACAAATACAGGCTGGACAGATAATGGATTTAAAGCATCCCTGAGGAGGTCTTAGGAGTACTGGTTGATGAGAAGCTCAACATGAACAAGCAATATACACTTGCAGCCCAGAAAGTCAAGTGTATCCTGGACTGCATAAAAAGGAGTGTGACCAGCAGGTTGAGGGAAGTGATTCTCCCCTGGGACTCTGCTCTTATGAGACCTCTCGTGCAGTCCTGTGTTCAATCCTGGGGCCCCCAACATAAAAGGGACATGGACCTGTGTGTGTGCATCTAGAGGAGTGCCGTGAAGATGACCAGAGGACTGAGTCAGGTTGAGAGAGTTAGGGTTGTTCAGCCTGGAGAAGAGAAGGCTCTGGGGAGACCTTATAGAAGACTTCCAGCACCTAAAGGGGGGGTTGGTTTGCCTTTTTTTTTTTTTTAATTCAAATCCTGTTTCAGACTCTGATGTACTAATCTCAGTCTTTCAACAGGAGAAAACAGATGCAAAAATCATACTATTAAGTGTGGTAAATATAGTGATTTATAGAATTCAGGCCTTATAATCATTCTATAGAGAGATTAACATTATTATTTTTGTTTCTGTTGTCTGGAGCTGATATAGCACTAGAAACCCAAAAATAAATACATTTTGCTCTTTAACAGTAGTGTAGTTTAGGAATGTAAGTCAGTTTCTTTATTTTGAAATCTCTGTGAGGTGTGTGGATAACAGGTTTCTTAATTTGCACACATTAAGTAGACTTTTCATGTTGTTTTTAATGTTTAGTTTGCAGTAACCCATGTAATGATGTGTGATGCTGGAAGCAGGGTGAATGAAAGCACAACCTTTCACTCACATTTGTGAGAAAGGAAAGAGTGGGGAGGAGGCTAAGTGTCTTAACAGCTGTCATTGCCAAAGATTATTTAAAAGCTGTAAAAGCCTTCATTTGCCTTCAGGAGTTGTGACATATGGTCAGAAATGGTTTGAAGATTTATTGTCATCTTTGTTGGATGAGATTCAAAGTGTTCTTTAACAAGGATCTTGTCCCTCATCATCCTTGGAAAAATCCTTCAGAAATTGTAAAGCATACAGAAAGCAGACAGAGAATAATGAGCCTCAGACTTTTTCTTGATTTTTTTTTTTTTTTTTAAGAAAGGCAGTAAGCAGGGTTTCCAGATGATATAAAAGAAATATTCATTGTGTAAGTGAACCTTACTTTTTACTTTCAATCCAGTTTTTTACGTGACACCATTTCGTCACATGCATCAATGACAGCTTATTCCTTATGCAGTCAATTCAAATTTCAGGTGCAAACTGTGCACACCACACACCACAGAGTCATTCAATCATGATTTGGAGGTATAAAGCTTCTCCATGCTATTACAGCTATCCATTTTTCCTTGACCTCCCTCCCCCCACAGTTAGCAGATGTGGATTTCACATTTTGAAGGCATTATGAGACCTTTCCTCCCATAAAAGCCCATCAAAACTTCTGAGGCCAAGAAAGTGACAGGAAGGTACCAAATGACAGGCCGCCTGATCAAGCAAAGTAAAGGCTAATGGCAAAGGGAAGACAATTACCTGAGCATAGAAATGCTTAGAACCAAAAATAGCCCAAAGTGGGCATCTTAAAATGGTAATGGACAGATCTTTTCTAAGTTCATTTTCCAAGCTGAAGTTACATGTAACAATACTGTGCCTGCTCTCCCTCCCATTGACTGCTGCACCTGTGGGAATTAAGAATAAAGCCCATCGCGATGAATATTGAAAGGCACATTGATATCAAGGCACATGAGGTACCAATGAGATATGGCAAAGGGCACCTTTCTTATCCCTCTTAAATTTTGCATAAGTCAGACTGATTTAAGCTTTAGCTGAATAAAATCCTCCGATTTTAGCAGGCTTGACAAGAATTTATTGTGTTCCAGTAAGAAAATAACACAGAAACATAATACTCCAATCATATTTTTAAAGGTAGCTTCACAGTATAAAGTTATGGCGCTTGCACGGCAGAATTATAGTTACTTTCAGATTCAGTGTCCTTGGTTGTTTCCTGAATAACAATAATATATCACATAAGTGGGAAATGATTCATGTACATATGTAAAACTTCTCACTGTCTCCTAGCTGGGGTTAGAGCAGAGCTGCTGCAAGCAGGAGGAGGACAGGAGACGGCCACTGTGTTAATGTCCCACTGGTTTATAGTGGGAGAAGAGGAAAGGTGCTGTGCAAGCATTGTATGCTTTTCATGATGGCGCTGTGAAGACCATGAGGACAGTGATCCAGTAGCAGTGACAGGCACAGAAGACACATAAATGCATTTTCACTAGGGCTTCTTGGAGCATGAAGAATCAAGTGAAGAGCATTAAGGGGAAGACAGACTAGAGCTCTGTTACTGCTTTGACTTTTTTGCTGTTGTAACTGAAGTTTTTCCGCTCCTTTTGGGAGGAGGAAGACTATCCAAATAACTCTCCAGGCAGGATGAAAGCTCAGCCAGAATTACATTAAAAAAACCCACTCATTCCTGCATCTGTTTACCATCTGAGACAAAGGAGAAAGTACTTCATCAAATCTGCTGTAAGGTTCTGCCTACACAAGTGGTAGCAAACCAGACCTGTCCAGCACCATCCTTTGGCAGTGGGGCTGGCAGACCTGCCTGTTCAACAGTCTTAGCGTCAAGGTGTTGCTCCATGAAAAATGCACAGTGTCTGCTACGTGCCACTCCAAACTCATTTGTTCCTTACCTGCCACTGCAGGAAGGAAAATGGGCCGTAAGTCCCCTACTTCCAGGTTTTGTTTTGGGGGGGGGGGGGCGTGTTCTGATAATGTTTTCACCCGTTTTATGCTTTCTTGAGATGCCCTGAATTTTCAACAGAGCTTCACTTCTCATGGCAGGAGCTTTGGTTTCCTGGCAGCAAGACCTTCCTAACCCTCAGGCCGTATTTTTAAGTTTTGATTTTCATGAATTTCCATAAACTCACTGATACTGGACCTCCCATCTGCTTGCACTATTATTGCTCAGCAGTAGGAACAGCACAGATGTTCAGAACAGAGCTGCTAAACCTGCCTGAGATGTTCTCCTCTCTCACACTTGGGCCACTGCGATACAACAACTTGAAACCAAACTTCCAGGCATGAACACCACCCATCAAGGTGACAAATGCCTCTTCCAGTCTATCCAAGGGTTCAGACCAGCAAACACTTTTCCTAGAGGAGCACAGCAGGGCGGCAACATCACCAGTAAGGAGAAGCCAAGCAGTATAGGTCCTCAGGACTGCCCCGGTACTCCTGGTTGTGCTGGTAGGGAATCTCCTGCTGTCAGCGAGGCACAGCTGTACCCAATACCTGGTCTCCAAGGCAGCCATCACTTCTGCACCTCTGAAGAGGTCAATTTTCGTAGTGCCCTTCTCCAAGTCAGGACTGTGGGATGGAAATAAGGAAGCAATGCAGAAAAACAGATGTCCTCTGCAGAGTGGAAGGGAATCTGCCTTCGTAAGGAGGAAGAAAAATACTTTTCTCTCCACACCTACATCTTGAATAACCAAGGTGAGCTATCCAAGATGATGGTGAAGCAGTCTTGGCCTTTGTGAAAGATGAATCAACACAGGCCTGTGTATGGTGCCTCAGAAATTGCTCCAGCATGATATGCTTCACAGTATTATTCACGGTTTCTGAGATGCAGAACTAAGCCCTCATAGTTTTCTGAAACACTTGAGATTTGCTCCTTATTAATGCTAATTTAAATCTTCTTGAGGGAGTTGGTAGCAAATCTGTCACAGGCAGAAAGTCTCCCTTTTCATTTTTATTTTTTAAGGAAGGAGAGATTATACATGGAAGCAAATCTTAGTCATTTTCATTTCATTTTTACGTGAATCACTGAGGTAGGACTCGCTGCATGACTTAAATTAACCTTATTGATGCAGCAATATAGAAACTCAGACTCTCCAGTCGCTTTGAATTCCTAGGTTTTCTTCAAACACCTGTTTTTGAACACAGAGCCAAGGCATATACGTGACATATAATGGCACAAATATGTTACTAGGAAATTCAAATATTCTCACCCATGGATAGTTACAGTCTCATTAAATAACTCATGAAAAGGAGTTTGCATTATCCACATTAAATGATAGCTAGGAGACCTGCATAATGAATTTATAAGTTTATACTAATCAAATGCTGTTTTCCAGACACAATTTCTTGACTGTGCTCTGGGCTAAGGACAGCTCAGTAGGGGGCTAATTATAGTGGTGCTACTAGTATGAAAAATAGTCACTTTCCCTTACGGGAAAGTTTCTGTAAACTACTAGGTCAAGATAATGAAGCACTGTTTGGCAGTCTGTAAAACAGTTGATTTTCTTAAAAGTTGAGGTAGATGATTTTGATGAAATTTGTGAAATTCTGTGAAATACTTGCCATTGCTTCCAGACAGTGATTCCAGTGAGCAGGATAGATAGGCTAGTGTACTTTATTTAAGATATTACATTACAAATGTCAGCATGCATGAGAATAATGTATCGTGTGGTGAAGGAACCATTGCTTCTAAAAGGAAATCAATATATAATAACCACTAATATCAAGCATCTATCCAGTATAATGCAGGACAACATTTTCAAAGAGTCTGCAACATGTCTGCAAGGAACATTCACTCAGCTCTCCAACAATAGGTGCTGTAACTGATCTTCCCATTCATGCTTCATAGTACATGTTTGTCCCTTACATTTTTGCATTTACATGGTGAGCTGTAACTCTGTAGATACAGAGGAAAGTGAAACTTTTTTTTGTAGCTGTACAAAAACAGATGTTAATTTTACCTTGTGCATGCATTGTAAGGGGGAGCAGAATAATAGAATGTGCATACATTGTAAGAAGAGAGTTAGAATCTCTGGATCTAGTGTGATAAGCATGTTGGAGGAGCCTGAATTATATAGATTACAAAATATTAAGACAATCAGGCTATTGACTTAGGCCTTAACTGCTACGCAGCTGTTAGCATGTTGCATACCAAGGTCGGGGAAAGTTTTCTTTTTCTGTAGTGAAGATGTATAATTATGTGGTCTCAGAGGAGGAAGAGGCAAGCAGTTCTGTGTTTGAGTTCTTAGGTATTGATTAAAACCTCTGAAACTGAGTTCTGAAATTATTTTGCATGTTTTTTTGTTGCCACTGCATCTGGTCTGTTTTTGTTTAAGTTTTAGTTTAGGGAATAGCTTAATATAGTGCTCTCAGCGAAGCATTTCTTTCCCATTAAACGTTGCCAAAATGTGCAGTACAGGATGTAAAGTTAATGACAAATTACTGGTATGTGGGTTTCTAGCATCAATGCAGTTAACTGTAGTTCTACAGCTATGGTGTCTACATCATGGATGAATGAATGTGCATGGTTTATAATGGGATTAGGTCATGTGGATCTTTCTAACATCTTTTATGTCAAAGCTCCACCCTTATATCTAAGAAATTTAAGAAATCAGTAAAAAACTGTGGGAAAACATGATTAAAAACTGGGGGAAAACAGCATTATCTTCCCAATAGGCAAAAAGTATTGGAATCTTAAGTCTTACTATTGGTTTGGTTCTGATAGAAACACCCATATATATTTATTGATTACATCTTTTTGTCATTAATAGCTATTTCTTAGACCGAGTTCTCTAGCTTAACCTTTCTGATAGTTACAGATGGCTGGAGAAGTTTTGACTTTCCTTTGTCTAACAAAATGTTTCAAAATTAGGCCTTTGGGACGTATGTGTTTGTATCTCTTTTATTTTTTTAAGGGTTTTAAGAGAAAAAGGCTGATAAAATGTAAAGCTGAAAAAATATACAGTTTGGAATGAAGGCGTGATTTTCAAAATGCCATACGTAACTTGAAGTGAATATGAGGACAAAAAATTCACCAGAAATAGGAAACCACAAAGATACAGTGTATAATATTTGATTATAATAACAGAATTCCTGTATTACCTTAAGAATGCTATGAATAGTCATTTTTCCTTCTGTTTTATAATCAATAAAATATTTGCGAACCTTTCTACAGGCAGACAAAAACCTTAGAAAAAAAATTCTTATTTGATTATGCATGCATAAGTACATATTTTGTACTAGGAAGGAAAAAGACAATGAAGGAACTTATATTAGAGATGAGCATAAAGAAAGGATTGGTCTTTCTTTTAGTGTTGTTGAAAGTCTTCCTAGGACTTCACCACACAACTCAGAGGGTTTCTTTTCTGCAAATTTTAGACCATATACAATTTTAAAGAATTGATGTGGCTCCCTTCTCGCTGGATTGAAATGCTAGTAAAACCAGTGGTGATTTAGTATGTGACAGTCTAGTTTAAATAAAATTGAAGGTAACAAGTATATGTTTTTTTCCTTGGTGCCCAGGCATAACTGTAATGAACTTTGGAGATACTGAGTTTTGAAGCAAACCCATTTCCTTTCAAAAGTATGAAAAACCAACTGATGTGCAGGTCTCCAAAGTATATGCAAGGTATGAGTAACCCTGTCAGATTTACTCTTTCAGCATTCAGCAGACTACTTAAGGAAAGAGATATTAATTCATTTTTAATGTTAGGAAAATACAGTCATTAAAAAGCAGATAACATAAAATGCCAGAAATGCTTTTAACATTACACGAAGTGCACTACTTGCCTAAATAGCTTGCTACTTTTAGAGATCTAGATATGCTGAGGTATTAAATATTAAAATAGAGGTTGCTTTTTAAAATGCAGTGTTTCTTATCAGAAAAACAGTTTGAACAAGCAGTGCTGTTGTATAATGCATGCTGTTGCTAATAAGAGTCTTGGAAAATCATTTTTCACACTGTAAGAGTGACTAGGGTTTTGAATAAGAAAGATTCTTTCTCTCTTCATGTTCTCTTAACACATATATAACAGTGCTGTCAAGCTGCATGCCATTATAAATTTGCAATACATTCTGAGTCACATGAGGTCCATTCTGGGCTTTTATCCTATTTTTGTACATTTACTGGTTATCAACTCTGCTCATTCTCAAGCAGTAGTTATCAGAGATTCAGTGTTGGTTTAGATAGATGTGTTGGAAGGGTTCTGTGGGGTCTGTTCTATGTCTAGTGTTATTTAATATTCATGGTATCAATTTGGATGAGACAATAAGAACAATGCTTATTCAATTTTCCAGTGACACTAATCTGTTCACAGTTGAACTTGCGACATTAAAGGAAAAGATTCGATATGCTGGAGAAACTATTGGGAAGAAAATAGGGTGAATTTAAATGAAAAAGAATAATCTGGGTGAAATAGCAGTTTAAGTACCGGCTACAGAATGGTTGATTATGTAACATTTTAAAGAAAAAGGTTTCTATGCCCGCAAGGCCAAACTGAGCAGAAGTCAAAAATGGCATGATATTGCCAAAAAACCTCAAAGAATATAGTAGGATGGATAGACAGGAACATTTTTGGAAAGATATATAAATATACTCTGTGCTGTGATGCAGGGGCATTTTGTCCAGGTTTGGACACAACTGAGAAAGAATTGCAGATAGTGCAGCCAGAGTAACAAGAATTACGAGACTATATAACCTCTGAGAAAAGGTGGAAGAAAATTTAGTTTTTCAGTAGCAAAAAAGTCTTGAAATGAGGAAAAAAAAAAAAAAGTATCTATAAAAAAAAATTAAGTTATCCAGATTTATGAAAAATAAAGGGTATTTGACATCATAAACTTTCTAACATTAAGGCAATTGAAGCACTGGAGTGAGAATTCAAGAGCAGATGAAACAGAAATCTTTCAGCGATAGCAGAGACATTGAGAAGTGGGAGACAGACAAGAGCTGTGTATTTGATACTTAGAGAGATTTCCTCAGCACAAAAAGCAGTTCTTGTCCAGCCCGGATAGTATTCTTCACCCTGCAGAAGACAGTAAACAACAGTCTTGCTTCAGGGTGGACTTGGGATTGATTAGAGCTCCCAAACCTAAGACCTTATAAGTCAGTGATATTTGAATTTTGCTATGACTTTTTCATGGTAGAAGTTATGTGTTGGTAAGAGCTAAGTAGTGCAGGTGTTGGGGCTTTGAGGGTGTGACTTTGAATTTGTATTCAAATGAACGGACTAACAATTTTTTATATATGTGAGTATTTCTTTTAAGCAAATTCCCAAGGCATTGGGAAATTTTCAGACTGAATAATTAGGGATGCAAAACAGATGGGAATAATGCATTTGTTACTGTGTGCTTAAGACTATATTTGAAAGTTTATTTTTTGTTTAGTTTCTGTTGGTGATATCATTCAATGATATGGTTTAAGAACAAGTACAATCACATTTTCATTCAACATTAAATATTACGTGGTCTCTGTTATAGGAAAGTGAGAGGCTTCAAATATGGCCATAAGATAACATGGAGCTAAATTACTTGAGAGGAAGTGATATCAGACTGGAAGGATGTGGATTCAGCTTTTGCCCTTGACTTGTTGCAGGCTTCAAGAAAATAATTTTGTCTCTTCCTTCCTTTTCTCCTTGGCCTCACTTATCTTACGTAAGCCAATTCTTTGGAAAGGAGTGCGATGCATCTCTCTCTCTCTGTGTTTAACAACATGGCCACCCTTGTTCCATTGGGTACTTTAGGGAACTATTATCATTTAATAACAACATCAATGTAAGACAGAAAAGGAAAGGTTGTAAGGTTCATATGCACAGCACACATCTAGTCTGGTTAGACACGTGAGACCTTGTAGTGAGAGATTGGTACTATTCAGCCAGAATCTGCTTCTCTGCTTGTTCCCTTTAAAATATTAATATTCATCACTTACTGTGTTATTCACAGCAACAACAATAAAAAGAACTGAGTAAAAAAAAAATAAATCATAATACATAATAGTCACTCTAATAGTCTGCATATATTCCTTGCATAATCCCAATCCTGTTGTCTATCATCTCTTCTAGTATTATAAAACTCTTTTAATAAGTGCTTTAATTAAGAGATATACTTAATCCTATAATTAACATTGAGCATTGTAATACCTTGAAGAAGGTAGACATATTATCCCTAGACCATTTTATGCATACGGGTTTATATTTACCTTCTGCATGCATTTTTGTTCTGAGTCAGAAGTGTTGGATGTTTTAATTTTATAACCCCTTGATTTAAAAGTCTACAAGTCATAATAAATGTAAGCGTTCCAGTAATCCATTATTTGCAAACACCGTGAGTGAAATTTTCGGCTGCCTTCAAAAAGGATTAAGTCCCTTGAGGCAATTTTTGGGTAACAGAGTTCCCTCAGTGTCAGGTAGAATAGCTTTACTGAATTATTTCACTAGACTAATGCCTTCAGCCTAATCAGTTTTGCTGGTTTAAGTGGTCCACCTTGGAGCCTATTGTGAGTCACAGACAGGATTTTCAGATTTGACAACCTGACTTTATGGGAATTAAAAATATTCTGGATTCCAGTGCATTCTTGACTGGTACCGTAACTGGAAAACATTAGGATGAAGTATTAAAGATGGAAATGAAAGCTTATCAGCCGTAGGAAAAAAAGAAAAAAAGTGTAATTGTATCTGAACTATGGTAAAAAAAGTAAAGAGATATCTCTTTGCTTTCATAACATCTAGCATTGGTTTGGGGAGGGTGCAAGGGAGTGAAGAGGGAAAGGGGGGATGGTGAGGCTAGGACTACAGAAAAATAAATTGTAACTTTCAGTACTGGCTTATAAATTATTCAGTCTGTTTTCATTTGTTTCAGGCCAAAAATTAGTAGTAATGATCTGTGGGATGATGATGAATGGAAAGCCCGAGATCTTTACTAACACTGGCTTGAATATTTAGTACTGCTAATACATCAGAACCTGGAGATCTAAAATCCTATCTAGGATGAGTTTCTGTTGCAACCTTCAGTCCGCTCATGATTTCTCATTAAGAAGATGGGGGCTGACCTGCAAGTTTAATTTCAACCATAGACTAACTGTTTTTAATTTGACAAAAAAACCAGCAATGACTGAGGAAAGCCAGATTTGGCCAGCCTTGAGGTACTGAGGAGTAGTGTATTCTTGAAATAGGCCCTTTGACACCATGTTCAATGGGAACATATCAACATGATAATGAAGCAATGTGGCTTGTAGATCATAAGCAGACTAAAGACTTTGAAAATTGGCAGATTTTCTAGGGGGAAATATGTTTTTATAACATTTTAATACTTCTTTTAAGGTTTGGATGCTACTGATATGTTTTTGTAGAACAGGCTCACAAAATATTTTAACCTTTGATAATTTAAATTATTCTCAAACATTTTAATACGTTTTTCCTTTTTAGAAAGATTTCTCAGTTACATTTCTTAAGATTTATGTTTACTTTCTGCGAGAGCTATGCACTATAGACTATTTCAACTTGGTGCTTTTACATTCACACCAAGTGTCAGTTGTTTGAACAGCCTGTTGTATCTTGCAGTCACCATGAATAGCTTTAGACCATAACTTAAGTAACTGAAACTTCAGTGCCCAAGTTTGAACTCCAAGCTTCCCTTTACAGTCAAGGAAGAGATATAGGTATTTCCAGATAGCAGTTCATCTCATCCTGGGTCAAACAAATTTCCTTCTAGTGAAGTATATTTTTCTTCATCATTGTACATATCCTAACACTCAGATTTAGACATTTAATTTTTAGACATCTGAAATCAGAGGAGATAAATCTAATCCAATTAGACGATAAGTACTGCACATAGAAAAATATTTCTTTAGCAGGAGAGTGTTACCTGGAATTTCAGATGTTGGTCTTGATAAATTTCATAACTCATTTGTTGAATTTCCGATTGGATCAATTTATATTTGTCACATACCTTGTACTTAAAGCAGCCTGCAGGGGTCAACAGCTGAGAAAAAATTTGATTTCCTGCTTTGAAGTATCTGAAGCCACTTATTCCCAGGATGATATTGGATGCCGGTGTTAGTGAAAATTATATAGACATTTGTGATGGCCATTTTCATAGGTGACAAATTCGTACTTTTGTTTCATATCAACAAAGGGAGTAGGATTTTATTTCATACTGTCTTCAATCATTTACAAGTGTGCAAAGAGCAAAACTTTAGCAAGTCAATATAGTTGGCTTTCTGTAATCCTGATGTGTCAAATCTCAGGAAGTCAATGTGGGATTTCTGCCCTTCTCCTCTTTTGACTCCTGTCTCATACTTCTTTACTGCTGCAGCTGTACGTTCGCCATACAGTGCTATGGTCTCTCTCCTGCTCCATGTATCCCTGTGCATTAAGTGCCACGCTGCCTGGTCTGGAATCTGCTGACTACCTGAATATGTGATATTCTATATTAGTGCAGAAGAAAGCTAGGAAACATATGCATTTATCTTTACTGCAGAGATGAAAATGGCGGCTAAATGTATAAGACTCTTGTGACTCAGATCCAACCAATTTGCTGAGGTTTTACGACAATAAAGATATAAAGCATATATGAAACAAAATTCTTTGATTCTCTAGGAAATAGCACAATCGATATATTCTGTCATGTGTAAGTAGTAGTACATGGCTAAAAGAGGCAATGTGATGTATGGCAACACAACAAAAAGAATCTTGTAAATGAAAGAGAAATTATTAACCCTTAATCCAGAGCAAAACTGCTTGCATAATCACCCAAGACCTGGAAGCAAAACTGTAAGAAAGACAAATCGGTGAAGTCACCGCTTATCCCTTTTAGGGACTGAAACCTACCCACAAGAAGCATTTTTTTGTTCTGTATGCATGAAGAAGAAATAAATGAGTCATTGAAATAATGGAAGAATCTGCATATTCATCACTTATACGGAAATGAAATTTGCTATGCGGACATGATAAGAGTTGCATTTCAGCAGCATTAATAAGTGAATGTCAAAGCATACATTTTTAGGAAACAGTCTGGTTACTTTGGCAACTCAAGCATTATTAGTCACTTCTGATAAGGCATCCTTTCATTACCACCTGTGGCCCTTGTCGCTCTGTTTCCTAGTAACATCAAATTGTTTTGATAAAAAGTAATTAACGTATTCAGTTGTAACAAGACTATACATAAATGTGATAGTTCTTTATTGTTTCTTCTCTAGGCAGCATAACAACATTTAAAAGTAAGTTTTGTTTCCTTTTCTTTATTCCTAACCAGGCTTGAGAGAATTATGCTAAATTACTAAAGCATCTATATATCCAAGACCATTAAAATAATACAATTAGGTTTACAAATGGCAGTTAAGATTGCTGCTTCAGATCAGAGGATATTCGATTAACAGGTGAAAAAATAGCCTTGAGTTATAATAAAGTAGAAAATTGTTATTGTGAGAGCTTTGAGAAAATTGCAACAATTCAGAGATACAGAAAATAGTTAAACCCCTTTCAGAATGTAATTGTGAATGATTTCTGTTGTGAATTACCTTGATTTACTTAAACACATTTTTAAATTCTGATAGCCCTAAGTCATGAAAAACACTAACTTTTAGGAAGTTTTGTACAAGGACTGTTGTTAGATTTTATCCAGATGATTGCCTGTGTTAACATACAGAAAAAAAAGTGCATTCATATGTATGTTTATATGTGTGCATGTGCAAGGCACTTTTTCAGGATGTAAGAATCTTTTCTTGCTGATGCACTTAATACGGCGAAGAAGTCAAAGAAAGGAAACCATACTGCTGGTGGCAGCAGCAATTCCATGAATTAAATTACTGATTATTTCAATATGTTACAGAATTGCAGAATAGTTGAGGTTGGAAGGAGTCTCTGCAGACCATCTAGTCCAACATCTCTGCTCAAAGCAGTCAACTAGAGCAAGTCGCCAAGGATGGAGTCCAGCTAGGTTTTAAATAACTTCAAGGTTGAAGTCTCCACAACCTCTCTGGGCAACCTCTGCCAATGTCCAGTCACCCTTGTGTTAAAAAGCTTTTCCTTGTGTTTAAATAAATTTTTCTGTGTATCAGTTTGTGCCCATTGCTTCTTGTCCTGTCACTGGACACCACTGAAAAGTGTCCAGCTCTATATTCTTTACTCCCATCAAGTACACACTGAGGAGATCACCCTGAGCCTTCTCTTCTCCTGTTTAACAGTCTTGTCTCTCTCAGCCTCTCCTCATATGAGAGATGCTTCAGTGCTTTAATCAACTTTGTGCTCATTTGCTGGACTCTCTCCACAGTTTCCATGTCCCTCTTCTACTGGGTAGCCCACAGCTGGACACAGCACTCCAGATGAGGCCTCACTGGTGCTGAGCAGATGGAAAGGATCACCTCCCTCAATCTGCTGGCAACACTCCTCCTGATGCAACCCAGGAAGCTGTTGGTTGTTTTTGCTGCAATGGCACATTGCTTGTTCATATTCAACTTGTTGTCCACTAGGTCCTTGTCTGCAAAGCTGCTTTCTGGCTGCTCAGTCCCCAGTCTGTACACACGGTTATTCCTGCCCAGATGCAGGACTTCCCACTTTCCTTTGCTGAATTTCGTAAAAGTCCTGCTAGTCCATTTCTCCATCATGGTGAGGTCCTTCTGGGTGGCAGGACAACCCAGTATCAGTAACTCCGCTCTATTTTGTATAATCTGCAAATTTGCTGAGGGTGCACTCTGTTCCATCATCCAGGTCATGTCCTTACTGAAGTCAAGATAAAATATGTCCACTGTTTTTCCCTCATCCGCCAAGCTAGTCATTTCACTGTAGAAAGCTATTAGTTTGGTCAAGCATGCTTTCTTCTCCATAAATCTATGCTGACTACATCCAATCATCTTCTTGTCCTTCATATGTTTAGAAAGGGCTTTCAGGATTATTTTTTATCACCTTCTTAGGGACTGAGGTGAAGCCAACAGGCCTGTAGTTCTCTGGGTCCTCCTTCTTGCCCTTCTTGAAGATAGCAGTGACATTTTCTTTCTTCCAGGCCTCAGAAACCTCCCTGATTTGCCATGACCTTTCAAAGGTATTTGAGAGTGGTGTTGTAGTGATGGCAGCCAGCTCCCTCAGCACCCATGGGTGCGTCACATCCAGGACCAGGTTGTGTATGTCCTCTTAGTTTAACTGTTCCCTGACCTGATCCTCTTCCAGTGAAGTTAAGTCTTTCTTGTTCCAGGTTGTCTCACAGGCCTCAGGACAGGAATTGCTGAAGGCTGGTCTTGCCAGTAAAGATCAAGATTAGGATGATGCTGAGCATCTCAGCCTTTTCTGTGTCCTGTGTCATCACATTCCCCATTCCCGTTCAGCAGCAGGCACACACTTTCCCTTGTTTTGCATTTGCTGTTGATACACATGTAGAAGTCCTTCTTGTTGCCTTTCCTGCCCATTGCCAGATTCATCTTGAGGTGGGCTTTGGCTTTCCCAGACAAACATGCCTTAATTTTAGACCAGCTAAAATTTTTAGGGGGAAAATATAAGCAAAACATGTTAGTGTACATGTGCGTGTATTTATGTATGTGTAGTAGTCCATATATACGTATGTGCCTATATATATTTATATCAGTAAATTCTATTGACCATTCAAAGAGACTGAAAAGAAATGTGATCCTGTTCCTTATATGTCACAGATTTCAGGGGCCTGAAAGAAAAGAAACCCTAAAAATTAGTGCAGATGGCCGAACTGAGCATTTGACTGCCTGCCAGATTGCTGGTGTAGCATGAAGTAAACACCCCTTGTCCTTGAAATGTGACCTCCCTGCTCTTGAAAAATAGGGGTCATGGAGGGAGTTACTCATGGAATTAATTTCAAATTTAAGGAGGTATAATTCAGTTTGTGATGTGGAAACAGCAACTCAACAAGTGATTAGTCAACACCTTATACTTACTATCAACTGTAGACTTACATACTCTACCCGTGAAACACACAAAAAAGAAAATTTGTATCTATATATGAACATGAGTTTGCACTCTGGTGTGGTATGTATTAGAGTACTGGCAGTATCTATCCCATTGTTACCATCTAATATCACCAGCAAGTAGCAATTTACAGAGACATGAGAGGAATACTTTTTCAATAGCTATAATTGAAGGCAGAGAAATTAGCTAATTTTTTTTTTCTGTTGCTATTCAGACAGCTATATTAACTATTTTCAGTTTGTGGAGTTTTTTGTTTTGTGAAAAGTGAGAAATTCTGAATATGTTCATTCACAAAATAAAGCACTCTACTAAAACATTCCCAAAATATTTAAAATTTTATGATGTCCCATAGATATTTTTCTTAACAGCCATTCACATTTGTTTTTCTTTTTTTCTGTGGACTTATGTTGTTGCTAGAATGTCCTGCACATTGTGATCATGGCGTCTTCTGATTGAGCTGCTTTTTTTTAATTAACATTCTGTGATTTTATTTAAGTGTTCAGAAATGTGTAAGTTCCTGCTAAGAATCAGCACTTGCTGAGTATTGATGCTGATTGCACTGGCATTTTTTCTATGCAATCTAGTTTCTAAAGATTGGAAAAGATTAGAAACCAATTTGGAGGAGTCCTGTGAATATTCTCTTCAGACTTGAGTCCTCTATGCTTGTTCTCTGTAAAACAATGGCACAGGGTAGAGTAAGGGTTGTTACAGAAATTGCTATTGAGTAGTATTAATTAAGTCTCATTTATTGTTTCACTTTCATGATGAAATACTTTTCAGAAGCCTGAATATGAATTTCTGTGACTTTGTACTATTTCTTCTGATTTGCTTTGCAAATAAAACTCTCCATATTCTTGGGAAGGAATGGTGGATGAGGTGATTGCTTGCCATTAGCAACTTTATTTCATGTTGTTGATAACTGGGAATATATTACAATAATGTTCATAATATTTATTATTTAAAAAAAAAACAAAAATATTTTCTCTAACTAGATATTTCTAGATATTGGACTATTGCTGCTACTGAACTGGAAAGAAGCTTAATGTAAATTGGGAATTGTGTACAAATGTTATGTAGTATTTGCAGAAAACAAAACACTCAAAGTTTAATTTTGTCACAAACTATTCCCTTCACTCATAAAATATAATGTAAAATTCTAGTCAAATTTTATTCAAACCAGAAATACTAAAATATCAAATAAGTCACACTTTTTTCAGAGTGCAGAGAAAAATATATTGTAAATTTTCTGTTGCTCGGTCTTGACCGTTACCTTTGAGAAAAGTATGAAGTCTTCATGACCAGAGAAAAAGACAAAATTAATCAAATAAATTATTCATTACAAATGATTGCCTATCTATAGTGACATCATGGAAAGTAATGGTCTCCTTTTACATTATACTGTTCAGAGCAAACTTAATCCACAAGTGCATTAATATTTTAATTTGATATTCTGAACTAAATGAGTCAGCATTGGGAAGTTTAATGGAAACAACAATTTTCAACCTTGATCTTTATATCTTGTTCTTAGAGATAGGCTCCTGCTCTCCTCATACTAGATTCTTCCCAGTTTAAATCACTACAGGACAGACTTGTGAAAATCCAGAGTAACACTGAATCTGTGATCAATGTGGGAACAAGTTTCACACAGCAACTGAATCCAAAATTACTGTGTCATTTCACACAGTAAAATTCCTTGATTCAAATATCATGGAGATCAGCAGAGGTCCTTACTGTTTGCTGTAATATTGAATTTGTGCCTGGAGGTGTTGGTGATGATTCAAACATACACGAGTATGTGTTCAAAAAGTCATTTTTGCTCAGTTTAGGTAGAAGTGAGCACTTGTCTAATTTCTAAACTGTTTAAATTTGTCATTTTGTCTAAGTTGTCAGCAAGGGTGTATTTGCTGGTAAGAGACACGGTTGAGAATTTCTAGAAGGCAGCTAAATTATTTACAGAGAAATGACAGCAGTGAATGCACATACATGTACATCTGGTAAAAGATAAGCAAGAGATGGGATCGCATGTTAATCGGAACACTGGCAACATTTCTTTCAGCAGTGTCATGATCATTTAACCCAGTGTAGACTTATCTACATCAGATGAATCCCCCACCAGTGTCACTTGTAATCTCCTCTGACTTTGAAAGTACCATAGCTTAGGTGTAAATGTGGCTAACCCAAATGCAGACACCTACCATGTAGAGAGAGAGATATAGTTGGAGTAAATAAATCCTGCCTTTTTGTCTCTGGAGTTAAATTATAGGGGCCATTGGTTATGGTATGGTAGAGTGAGTCAGAAGGTTGGTACCGAGTTCCTTGACTGTGTGGTGAAGGCACTAGATACAAAATCTCTGTAACTGCCAGCAGCTGGCTTTTCAGTCTCTGTAAGTGGACATTTTACTGTTACTTTGACTTTAATAAGATATCTCTGATTATATCCTAGAGAAATACTTGTTACTTCAGGGAAAAAAAAAAATACAAAAACTGAATAAATTTTAGCTTAATTCTTGATCTTTGTGCAGCTCCTCCAGTTTTGAATAGAAATGAATTTACTCGCTGTCTTCTAAAACACTGAAGCTACGTGGAGTGAAAAAAAAATTACAAACCTATGCATTAATTCGTATATGTATATATTTCTATCTGAATCCTGATTTGAAAATCACATATCCAGAACAAAATTCTAAATACAAATTATGTATACTATATCTGTACTCCCACATGAGATGTGTTGAAATTAAAGGGCTGTAGGCATAGCGCAATTCCAGGGATATAATTATGGATCAGGACTTATAATTGGAAGCAAAAATAAAACTAACTTGTCAAGCTCAAGCCAATCAATCTCAGTATTCAAAAGATGCTTCACAAGGAATTACATCCCTTTAGATTGAGGACTGTACAAAAAATCTTTCTCCAACAAATACAGTTTTGTGGTAATAAATTCAGGTACACTTTGAATCCAGAATATAAATTACATGGATAAAGTGGTAACTGCAGTGCATCCCTTTCCAAGGTGTAAAGGGATGGAGACAGAATTGAATATTTACATATATGAGGGGGGGTGTTATTAATATTCCATAACTTAATTTTGTTCTCTGTAATCTGAAACATTTTGGAGTTATGTCAATGTTAATAATTCGTGTGGTTACCCATTTGAAAATGATAATTTCTACACTTTTTTACCGAGAGCTGTTTAACTTTGTTTGTTTGTTTGTAGGTCTTATTTCTTTGAAGGGAATCTATTCAAATGGCAATGTGTGTTGAAATGGAGATTTGATTTAAATGCTACATCTACTAACAGTATGTGGGTTTTCTGTACTAAAAATGTGTTATCAGAAGGAATATTTGTGCTCTGAAATTATTTTTTTCTCTGTTACTAGAGTATTTTTCCTTTTTGTTTGCAGCTCGTTTAAATAAGGGAAAGTATTTTAGTGACAATATTTCTACAAAAGGAGCTGCAGACAGTTGTGATCTCAACATCACAAGAAAACAGTTGCAGTATAGCTAATGCAGCAATATCACCTTGCGATTGGGAAGCTGTATTCAGAGGACAGGAGGATATTAGGAAATCTGAGCTACAACTATAAGCAGTTGTTTAGAAAGAATGAAGACTATAGTAGGAAAACAGATATTCAGCCTTATCCTCCTGTGTCCCTGGGAGTTGATGCGGTGGAACAGAGTACTCTGCTGGGATCAAGGAGAGATGGCGTGGCCATCATCAGTAAGATGAGATGCAGCTGACTCAAGAAATTCCCTTTGCAAATAAATCGGACTTCCAGGCTAAGAATTGGAAAATAATTTTGCTAATTGTATAGTACTGAAAGAACACAATGCTCCTGTCTCATCCGTGGGTATGGTCAAACTCCGATGGGCAGGAAGTTTATTTAGCACTACTAACTGATAAGCAGGTGGTACCAGCTTCCGATAGAGGCCCAACAGATGAAAAAGAGCAAGGTAATAAAAAGTAAAGGGTGAATAAGCTTTATGTTCAGAATTGGATATATTATGGTTTTACTGCTTTCAGTTTAGGTTCTGCTCTGGTGTATTCCTCTACACAGTTTTGAAATACACTCCAGAGGGAAATAAAACAGAAAGTGTGAGAATTTGAATTGCAATTGAGTGGTGACTTATTTAAAAAGAACAAAAAAACAAAACCAAAACCAAACCAAACCAAACAAAACAAAACAAAAAATTACCAGAATGCAAGTAAAATAGAGGAGAGGCAGAAGACCAGCATAGGGCTAAATGACTCTCCATTTTATTTAATTTTACTGCTTTCTTACTGGGCATGCAGCTGGAAGGAATGTCCTCAAATGTCCATGCTGGCAAAAAGTACTGTTAAAAACTAATAGTAATTATATACCCCGTTGATTAAATTTCCTCAGTTTCATAGTAATGGAAGGTGACAACTGCAAACGACTGTTTAAAGGTGACCTTAAAAGACTGAGGGGAATATAGACGTGTTAGTTTAACTTCTCTACTGAAAAAGAAGTTGTAAACATATATATAATTATGACTGAGTAAAGAATCATTCATCCTTTGTTTACCGAATATCACAGAAAATGGATTTATAAAAGTGTTAAATATACTTGATTTTCCAGAAGAAACTTAATCGGTGCTCCTCAGATTTTCTAAGGGAGTAATAACTGTTTAAAGGATAGGAGACTAAACTTAGGAATAAATGGCCAGTTTCTCCAAAGGAGAAAGGTTCTGCTCAAGCGTGAGATGAAACTTGTGCTCTTTAACCTCTTCATGAATGACCTGAAGAAAAAAAAAAAGGTAGCAGAGGGGAGGTAAAACTGAAATTATTAAGTTGTTGATCCTATCAAATTGTTAAGGGTGATGAAATTAAACCTAACTAATCTATATTATAGTTACAATTGTATATAATAATAAGTATGTGGGTTCACAATCTACAGATTAGATGTTACTTTTCAGGAAAGAGTTCTTAGAGGACAGTTAATAAATCTTATTTCTCAACAACTGTAAAAAAGACAAAACTTCAGGAAGTTTTAAGAATGGATAGTAAAAAAGAAGCATCATTATACTAATGTCCAAATAAATGGTTTTGCCCTCGTCTTGAACTTCGCATTCAATTCTGCTCACCTCTAATAAAAAAGATTAGCAAAGCTTGAAAATCTGCAAAGGCAATCAGATAAAGATCATCAGAAATATAAACTTCCATAGAACCGTAGGAAGGATTATTAAATAAAATAAGAGTCTTCAACATTGAAAGATGATTGATTGAGGTCAAAGGAGATGCTGGAGATCACCACAATATATGGAGATAATGGCCAGGTCATGATGGGTCACCATGTTTTATTGTACAAGGAAAACTTATTGGCATTCAATTCAATTGTCAGGCAGTAGGTTTAAGAGAAACATAAGTAAGCAATTTCCTCACATGACCCACACTTGTGGAACAAGTGTGGAACTCACAGGATGTTGCTGTGGCCAGATATATAAAAGCATTCAAAACGCAACTGCCAGAGTTATCACCACAGTCTGTTAAACCTGTAGCAAAGCTGTTAAATGCAGTTATTTACAAGGAATCAGGTTATCCTTAAACCACAGACCTCTGGCAGTTGGAAATATGTTGAAGGAAAAATATCACTGTACTACTCCCCTTTTCTTATAGTTCCTCTCTAGGTCCCTGCTATTTACTCTAATTGTTAGATCTGCAATGCTGAATGAAAGACATCTGGGGCCCTTGGGGTCTGGAGGTTAAGTAGCTCATGGACTGGCTCCTGTCCATTTTAGCATTAGTCCTTCCAGAGCAGATTGGCTAAATCTGGCTGCATAATGCTGAGTCTCTTCTCAGCCCCTTGTGATGTTCCTGTTGACCTGACACACAATTGTTATTTTGTGTGCATGTGTGTTTTAGGGTTTTTTTAATATGAAGACTCTGTGCTGTAGCCTACCAGAACAGGTTCTTCTGGTATGCTCTGGAGGGTATGGGTTGCATGCCAGCAGGTACGGGGAAGCGATTATTCCCTCTACTTAGGAACCATGAGGCCACATCTGGAATATTGCCTCCACTTTTAGGATGCCTAGGGTAGAAGACATTGTCATATGTTGACATGTCATTAACCAGGACCCTGAAGCCATCTTCAGAGCTGCAACAGTTGCATGTTGTAGTTCCATCCGAGATGTAGGACTTGGATTTTGTCTGTGCCCAGTTACATGACATCTATGACGGCTCATTTCTCCACCCATCAAAGTTTTTCTGAATAGTAGCTCTGACCTCAAGCATATCAGCTGTTCCCCCAGAAAGATTGATGTTGCTGGTTAGCTTACTTGAGATCCATTCTGAACTATCATTCATATCACTGACAGAGATGTTAAGAGATCACTAGCCTCAGAATCAGCTCTTGAGATATAGTATTCCAAATCAGTTACCAGTTAGACTTTGAACCACTAGCCTTCATTCTTCATTCCCATTTGCACAGCCAGTTTTTCATCTACCCTGTGATTCACACATCCAGTCCATTTTTACCCCAGTTTGGCTACAAGGATGCTATTGCTATAGGAGACTTCGTCAAAAGGTCTACTAGAATCAAAATAAATGTCTTCCTATGCTTCCTCCTCACCAGCTCCATCATCCACAGGGGCTTTTAACTCCTCAAAGAAAGCAAACAGGTTGGTCAAGTGCAGTTTACCTTTGGTAAATCTTTCATGGCTCTTCATGGTCGCCTCATGTCCTTAATGTGCTTGGAAGTCCATGGGGACTTGCTTCACAAGGCTTTCATATTTTCAGGTTAGACAAACTGAAATATAAACCAAGGTAAAACTTCTCTAAAATTTTGTGGTTTGTCCCGGTAGCACTGCTTCAGACTTACTCCAGTTTGCATTCATCTGTTTTGGTGGGTGATGGATTTCGCATACAGTATTCTATATAAGGTTTAATATTCTTCCTTACAGAGTTGCAGTCATACTTAAATTCTTCAAATACAAGTATGACACGTAATATTTACATGTTGTAACCTTCATTATGCTGGCATCTTTCAGTTGTCAACAAGTAAACCTAGTTCTGTCATATCTTTTGCTATTCCCTCCCTACTTAGTAACATTATTCCCTAACTGTGTGACACTTTTTCTAATTTTGTTATTCCTAAAGACCCACTTATTCCTCCTATTTGGTATCCTATCTTCCTGTCTTGTGTCATGAATCAAGTTCATTAATGTATTCCTACTCTTTGTGCCAAAATCACTAACAAAAAGATTCTTAAGGAACTTAATTAGCAGCTCCCTTCCAGCAAAATATGTTTTCTTCCCTTTAGTTTTGTCTCCACCTTAATTATTGCAGTAATAAATGCTAAAAATTTATATTTAAACTAACAACTTTTCAAGTGTTATCATATCTAATGTTGGTGGAAGTCTGAAAAAAAGTACCTATGGTACTTCATATTTTCTAAATTATTTATTTTCTTTATATAAAGCCAGTCTGACACCTATGCTTAATGCGTACCTCTATATAATTTTTCCCATATCACTATTATTTTAAAATATTATTTCTTTCAAAAATACTCTAAAATATATATTTTTTCAACATTCCTCCTAAAGGAATATACATTTTTGTAAGTCTTTCTCGTAAGTTTTGCGTTTGCTAGGGTCTAGTCATATGAAACCCTGTGCAAGACCCTGATGCTTCTTGCTACACAAGTGAGACCATCACAAAAACCTAGACAGATAATTATAAAGTATCTTTCTGCAAAAAATGGGATTGGACAGGAAGAATTTGGTGGAGCAGTTTGTCCCAGATAGCATCAATAAAAGGAGACAATTCTGCTCCCAGTCAACAGGCATGTCAGATCTATTGAGGATACTTGACTTGTTTTCAATTGCCTTGAAAGGCTGAGAACTATCCAGTGTTCCTTGAATCCATCATGATGGATGCCGTGCTTTGGATCTGTGAGATATTTACCAGAGACCAGAACAGATTTAGGGGAAAGAGGGAATATGAAGCAAGGTCTAGCTTTTGGCAATGATAATTCGACCATGGAACTCACTTCAGCCTGGAGAAGATAAGGCCTTGGGCAGACCTTACAGAAGCCTTCCACTACCTGAAGGGGACCTACAGGAAAGCTGGGGAGGGACTTTTTACAAGGGTATGTCCTGATAGGACAAGGGGTAATGGCTATAAACTGAAAGAGGGTAGATTTTAATTGGATAGAAGGTATAAATTCAACACCATGAAGGTTGTGAGGCACTGGAACGGAGTGCACAGGCAAGCTGTGGATGCCCCATCCCCGGGAGTGTTCCAGGCCAGGTTGGATCGGGGTTTTGGCAACCTGATCTAGTGGAAGATGTCCCTGCCCATGGCAGAGGGGTTGAACAAGATGAACTTTAAGGTCCCTTCCAACCCAATCCGTGCTGTGTTTATACGATTTTGTGCGTCCAATGTAGTGTGGTGGTGTATTGTGGTTGTAGCTACACAGCTGTAGGGTACAAACTGTGACTCTTCCCAGCACAAACAGAATACACGTACAACAGCCCTCACAGGGAAGGTAGAATCATAGGGGAGAAGAGGGATGCTGTATTGCAAATCTGTGGTCTTTAGGGATGCCTCACTCATGCTCAATACCTTTAGTTTAAGAGGATCTTGATCCGCACTTAACCAAACTCACTACATTATTTGAAATCCCATATGTAAGATGGGTATAGTAGCAAAACCCATGTGCAGGTGCCGGCATTCCAGCAATAGCATTTCATCCTTCATTAAATGTGTGAATTTTACCATTGAATTCAGCAGCTTAAACATGGCATGATTTTGAAAAGCTCACCTGGCATTCAAATATTAGCACTGTCATTTTCTGGAATTATTAATCAAGAATCATTAAAATATGATAAAGTATAGAAAATGTATGAAAGAATTGCCTTGACCATCCTTCCCAGATATCTTTATTCATTTACAGTTAGAAAGCAAGCCAGAAACAACATCAAAATATTTCCTTGTGGCTAGAAGAGTGTTATCTTGCTCTTCTTTCAGACAAATATTAGCTTGTAACATTTACATTCAAACAGTGTTCAGATCAGTGAAGTGGAAGTAAAAGTAACAGGGTTATTGGGTTCTTCTATAATTGTGTGAAAGGAGCAATCACATCACTTTATGAACAGCAAGTTCTTAGGTCAGGGAGCATTCAGAGACAAGCCATAAAATAAAGAATAATATAGTGAGGATATCAGTAAAATAGTAGAATCAGCACTTCTTACTCTATTTAACTGGAAAAGATGAGGCCTGCCTTGGGAACTAATGCTTCTTAACAGGATTTGGGCAGAGAGCCAAAAGGAAAATGCATTTCAGAAAGGGTCAGTAGTCGGTAGGATAGGTAATCATGGCAAGCCACCCTAAAGCAGCTAAATCCAGGATTTTAAATTGAGCATGAATGAGACTTTCAAGTTCTTGTGGATGAAACTAGAAATCAGCAGCGAATTTATCAGATTACTAGTGAAACAGAAGCTTGAAGTTTCGATATTCCCTTACTGCTCAATCCAAAATAGAAATGTTTTAATAAAAATACCGAGTTCGATATTCAGTTAGGTCTACATGGGCTTTGCAAGATGTAACTGGAAGACATATTACCTTAAGCATGTGTCCATCCTTGAATCAATCAATTTAAAACAACTAAATGTAAGCAGAGATTACTGCCCCTTCATCCTTCTCTTCCTCAAGTTGTTTTTGATTTTAATCCAAGATTATACGCGTTTTCATAATAAACAGCAAATTTGGGCATATACTAGAAGTTTGCTTTTTTCTCAAAAGTAACCACATTCTCAAGTTCAAACATATGAAAAGTTGTTGGAACAGAAATCTGTGTTCATGCTGATGAAAATCTTACTGTAGTAGCAGTAAGTGCTCTTATGATATGTAAATAGCAAAGGTAAGACCTGAAAGCTGTTGATATTAGAAAGAGTGATAATTAAGGTACAGGTAGTAGAATCTCAGATTCACAGAATTACAGAATGGTTTGGAATATTTATTTCCTTTTAAGAAATATTTGACATTGCTTTTAATTTGACTCCTAAATGATGTTAGACATTACGTAACTTTGGAATCAAGACTAATTTTGGTTTCCACATGTTAGTCTTTTTAGATAGTATATATCTGATATATCTTTATGATTATTCATATGGCTATTAGCAGCATACAGAAGAAGAAATGTAATGGTCTCAAGCCCAAATCCTTCCTTATATTATAAAAGTTCACAACGTGCTAAACATGTTAACTTTTATAATTATCTGTCAGCTAACAAAGCCCTCCAATGTGTTGCCCATTTCTCTTAAAAAGTGGAATTTAATGAGAATTTAGAATTATATGATTTAGCTCTTTTGATCCAAAAGATTTCTTCTACCATTGAAAAACTGTATGTTTTAAATATATGATTTTCTAGACATTCAGTTTGTAATAATTTATCTTAAAAACATACAATGTTCTTCCATAGCAGAGTCTTAGCAGTCTTTCAATCTACTACCAATAGGTCTCTTGTCAGAGAGAGACTCGGAAAAGTCTTGAATGCTGCATATCCCCCACAGCACCCTTCTACCTCCTAAACCCCAAACTGCATTGTATCTTACGACCTAATGTGTTACCAGACTATGATGGAATTTCCATTTTGAAGAGAGAAAAAAAAAAAAAGGCAACAGCCCGCATTAAAAATTTCACAGCATGTATAATTTTTCTTTAGCATGAGGGTGCAGTTTCCCTTGTCATTGAAGTGATCTTGTAACCATAGGTGTCACAAATAAATAGAAAATAATAGGCATGCCTGTCATAAGCTGGTCTTTAGAGTTGAAAGATTCACAATACTGTGAATTACTACTGATGTTTTAAAATATAATAATAATTGAGTTTTGATTTTAGAACTTGACCTCTGTTCATTTAAATTGACGTCCATAAATATAGCAAAAATACATGCGAGCAGACTTTCTTTTTTGAATAAGTAACTTCTTGTGGTTTCATGTTGTTCTTGGATGACAGTAATCTTAATCAGAAATTGTATCATGGATTTTAACCTTTCTGCAACTTAATATCCATCTTGCCCAAGTCTGAACACTCTTCCTGTGATTCACTCTTGTGTGTAAATCTCCACAACTATGGGGGAAGTTAACACACAGATGTGTCAAATATGTCTTGTACATAAAGGGGAAACTTAAATTTCTTATGTTTCTGTTTTATGAGGGATGGAGACATTGCACTCTTCAGTTTTTCCACAAGTAACCAAACAAAAAGAGTGAAGAAGTACCCAGAAATTTTCAAGTCAGGCACTGACTCTTCTGTGAAGATCTAAAGTGAAAGCAGGGAATTACCACAGGATCTTTGTCTCTCTGGTGCCACTAAAAGGATATTGTGTATTTTCTAGAGAAATATTCTGAAGGGTTGAAATAATTTTTAAGCATGTTATCCTCATATTTACTTCTATTTGTCTCATGGCTTATAAAGACTAACAAGGCTTGAACTACGCTTCGTTTTGGGAAAAGTATCGAAAAAAGCTGCTAATCCAGATCTTAAGTAAAGGTCTTAAGGGATAAATGTGCTTAGCTTTCCTGATTTATATCATAAATGTGCTATAACCTTTCTTCTGAGATCAGCTCTTCTACAGGTTCTTCTTTCATTCTCTTCCTAAGTAAGCCAGTAATGAAGTAATTGATTATGAGAGATTGTAGAAATATAGTTGTCTTCAACTTTTTTACCACCACTTCAGCTGAGCTGTGTATATTATGGTGCTACAATAATAGTGAAAAAGACCAGTGTTTAACCACTATTTTCCCCCATTTTATTCAAAAGCCATATTAAAATGAGTTATGTGGCTTAATCGCCAATGTTTCTTTCACTTTTAAAATTATTTTAAAGGATATTCAGTATACACAGCAATAGCATGCAGAAATAATTAAGTGTAAAAGTTAGAAATTAATTTCAGGTTTTTGTATGCGTCTGTAGAAGAAATAAAAGAACACTTGCAGCACGTGAGAAGATGGTCAGTATTGCCCATAAACATTTGTTTAAACAAACATTCTAATATTCTAAAATTCTCTAAATATTTTGAAGTTGGTATCTTTTTCCCCATAGGGTTGCCTGTGTATTGTAAATGCACAGTTGCTGGTGAAGCACAAATGCTTGCATGCTAATCTTCCAAACCATAGAATCATGCTGTTTGTATCCATTTTACATAAGATATTCAACATATCTTAGATGTCTTATATATGTTCAGCTGTTCCACAGAAAACTGAATTTGTCTCACAAAACTTTAAGCAATAAAGAGTTATTAAAGATGTTAGTCTTAAGCAGGAATTTAGTTAACAGGAAGAGTTGGGTAATGGGAAAAAATAGAAATCGCCATAAGTTAAAGGACTCCATCCTAAAACCATCCTCAAGAATAGATTGCTGTTGTAGTTATTGACATTGACAACAAAAGACATTTATACAGTTAATATAGGTGACATGTATCCAGAATGGATAATATGAGTACCAAAAAGAGGTTGGATGAGGTTCCCTCAGGCAGAGGTAGAGAACTGAACTTGGTTCTCTTTCATCTGCTGTAAAGTCCCCATCCATTAAAATACTGGCAGAGCTGCATGCCAGGCACCACAGCTCTTGCTCTTCCAAATTGTGTCTGCACCAAGTAAACCCTGACATCTCTGAAAGCACCTACTCACTTCGGTCACTTAAGGGAGAGAAGTGGAGGAATACTCAGCTTTTGAGCCCAACAGTACTTAGATGCATGCCAGAAACCTGTTGACTTACTTCAGGCAGTATGCATGAAGTCCTAGCGTGCTCAAAAAGGGAGACTGGTGCTGGAAACACACGTGTAGTAGTTTAGGTACCTGAGGAAGTCACATACTGCCAATGGCAGGCAACAACTGTGTGGGTTTGAGGGGCTTAATTTTTTATTTGGGCATCTGAAAATGGCAACTGAATGCTTATGTCCCATTTGGGAATTTAGTGTAAATGAAATAAATCTGTTCTAGCTCTTTCATAAGTCAAGTGGGAATACAAAGTCTTTGTTTTGCATATTATTTCTGATCTATTTTGGAGGGGATTCTTGCTGCACCTTCTTGCATTCCCAAAGGAACAGGTCTTTGTTTTGGCCACTAAAAGCAACAATTGTATTTTAGGCATTGGGATTGTGTTAAATACACTTCGTATACTGTATACTTCTGTATATTTTATTCAGTTATCTCTATGCTCTGTGGTATATAAGTGTCTCCACATGGTACAGGAAACCTAAGAAGCTAATTTTGAATGGTGCATTTGAATTAGGCACCTGAAAATTGGAACACATCAGCTTAACACTTACTATTACATCTCTTATTTTTTAGTCCTCAGTGATGTTTTGGAAAAGGGAGGCTGGGAACAGCCATTTAACATAGATTCTCTATCTTCGAATTTACAGAATGTTGTAACAGCCTCATTAATGATCCATACCTTTTCTTCTCCTCTCAAATCGTTTCATACTGAGTATTCAGAAAGCTAGCAATTCCCTGGCTGATTCTGATGTCTGACATTAATTTTGGCCTCTGTTGCCAACCCAAGGACTATTTTCCTTAGCTACATTTTCTTTAGTCCTAGACCCTAGTAGCCAATAATAATAAAAAAGTATGTATGAGAGGGTAAATGATAAAGAGCAAAATAGCATACAGAAAACTAATATCTAGTGAAGCAGTTCAGATGTCAATATTTTATGCCATTATCTTCTCTCTCAGATCATTAAACAGCTGATGATACTGAAATGGAGCAGAGAACTGCTTTGGCAGTATTTTGTGTGTAACTATTATGCTTCCCTTCCTAGACTATTTGCAGAAGCGCTGGGTGGAGTTGTGACTTGCCCCAAGGAAAACTTCCTTTGTAATTTCATAAGTAGCTGCTGAATTAAATGCCAAATAATTTTCAACCTTTCTGGATATTTATGGGCTGAGTCACTCTACTCAAAGCTTTACAGATGTACAGACATTTGAATAAAATACAACTAGTCCCCTGTCTTTTCCATCTTTTTCTTCTAGAGGATAGAATAAATGGGAAGCAACAAACAAGTACTTGGTAAAGTATGTGTATTATGACATTAAACTGGGACATGTGAAAACACTAAAGTAAAATGGTACCAAAGTAACAAGAAAGGCAACACTATGACTGGTGAGTCTAAGAGTACTATAACTAGTTGAAGCTGAATTTGTAAAACTAATAAATAGAGGTGAAAATATTTTAAAATGACCTTTCAAAACAGATCTGAGACATGCAAAGTAAAGCAGTCTAGCAATTTGTATGTTCCAAAAGGAGGAAATGCCTGTGAAGAAGAATTATTCCAAGAATTTAAATAAAATGCCTGTTTATTTGGGGGTTGGATTTAAAACCAGTGCAGGGACGGATTTTAAGTATGCAACGAAGTTTTAGAGTACAGGTATGTGAGGTGAAAGGATGACAGGATTCCTGACATATGGACATGGTATTGTCATATAAATTTCTCATTTGAAGAGAGAGACTGCAACGTTTGTATTCTCATCCGTCCTTCCCATTTTCAGTGAGTGAGATCAATTCTGCCAAATTATGTTCATCTCTTTCTCCGTCCCATAAGATGCTTCAGAAAATATTAGCTGGCTGATTTCTAAGTGGGCTTTTATCCTAATGCAAGCCACAGGTGATGCACTAAACATTCTTCTATCCAACTCTACTTTCTGTATACTTACCAAGCTGGTGTTACAAGCAAGAAGCAAAGACATAGTAAGCAAAATTACCAGATAAAATTTAGAGTGGAGAAAAAAAAAAAAAAATCCTTTCAAGAATCAAAATAAGCACCTAACATTATAACATAAAAGATCTGAACAATCAGGGGAAAAAACGAATCCTAGAAGGAACTTCAAAAGCTCATGTTCTCCTTTTTGATTCAAGTTAGAATCCTATACCTACAACATTGCAGATGTAACCTTTCACTGAGGATGAATATTTCAGTCTCCACAAGCTATTCTGATATTCAGTTAGCTTTACTATTAGAGAACGTTCATACTTCTTAACCAATGGAATGTAATACCCTTTTTTTATTATTTCTTATGTACTGAGGGCATAGAAAATGTCTTATTTCCTTTCTCTTTACAACTGATTCCTAATATTTTAGATGATTCTTATATTCCAGCATCAGTATTTTTTCTTCTATGAACAATGAATCTGTCTCTTTCTGTAGGTTATAATTATTAGACATCTGGTTGCTCCCCTGTAGGATGTCTCTAATTGATCAATTTTTCTTTGAAATACAAGGTCCCAAACTAGACTCTGTAGACAGGGAAGGCTTTGCCAATCCCAAATAATTATTTCATTTGGCTTGCAAAAAAAAATATTTCTCTTTTTACATCTTAGTACGATGTTGTGGGGTTTTTGTTTGTTTGTTTGTTTGTTTGTTTTTGTTGGGGTTTTTTGGGTTTTTTTTCAGTTACCTGGTATTGACAGCTTACCATCACCAGAACATTCAATATATGCCTTAGACTTTTCCCCTTACAGCTGCCACCCTGTCAGTTGTTTCCAGGCTAGTATTTTTGCAGTTGATAATTCTGCCTCACGGAAGAACATTGTGGGTTGGTTTTGTTTTGTTTTGATTTTGTTTTGTTTTGTTATTTCTTTCTCATAATTAATTGCATCCTGTTTCTTTTAGACCAGTTTGTCAATTTGTTAGTCCTGTTTTCTAAACCCTTTTTATTTATTTTGTTGTTTGTGAATTCAATAGATATGCTGTCTATTCTGTTACCCAGGTTGTCAATGAAGTATGAAAACTATTGATGTATTACTGGATCTACACTTGTTGATCATCATATATCCTTCCAGTCTTACAATGAACTATTGATAACTACTCCCTGAGTGCAGTTCTTAAACCAGTATTGCATGTCTTAGAATAGTTTTGTCTGTAACATTACTTGCTTATCAAAATGTCTTGTGAGGAAATGTCAAAAGTATTTTTTAAGTTAGTATATCTTCTGCTATTCTGTTTTTCATATGGCCTTATTCACAGAAAGAAATTGAATTGGATTTGCTCTTGAGAAATATATGTTGGCTGATATTAATCTTCATGTTATCTTTCAAGTTGCTAAAATTCTTGATTTTTTTTCCATTATTGTTCCAGGAACTGAACAAAAGCTGAGTAGTTTATAATTCCTTGTCTCTTTATTTTCCCACTTTCTAGACATAAAGGTTGTATTTGACCTTTTTAAATCTTGTGAAATGTCATCATCCTCTCCAAATTCTGAAAGATAACCACAAATGCTTCTGACATTGTTGTAGTCAGTGTTTCATGTACTCTGAGGCAAATTTCCTGAGGTTCAGTTGATTTGACAACATTTAAGTAAGCCAGATATCCCCTCCTCAGTTCTTTCTCTGTTCTTATCTGATTTCTTGCCTCTCTTAAAAACGTTAGCTGCCTGATAAATGCAGTAACCTTCTTCTGATTTCTCTAGTACTAGTTAGATAGGCTTGTGTTCAAGTTCTTGTACCTTCTTAAACCAAATTTGAGCTTTTCATGCTCAGACAGAACTAATCTTTATCCGGGTAGCCATCACAAAACATCACAAAATTTTCGAAAGGCAGGCAGAAACTTCCATAGGGTCCCTGATATGAAGTGTTTGGTTGGTTTTTCCTACATTTTTTTTTTTTTTTTTTTAGCTGAAAAGCCATCACAGAAATAAAACTTATGTTTCTAAATTGTCTTTAAAGGTAAGATTAAGACTGTGATTCAGGCACATCATTGCAGGGGCTCAATACACCTATCTAAATGTAAATGCTCAGGTCTTTCTGATACTTGTTACAATATCCAGAACATCCTTATAACACAGGGCTGGCACAACGTGATCTTCATATGTCAGCTCACTTCAGGTGTCTCTTGCCATCTGATATGTCCTACAACATCCTGCTTGATTTTCAGCTGCGATTTCAGGAGGCCACACGTCCTCCATATGTCTTCTGTCTTATAGCGAATGCAGATATCCCAGGTATGCCAGGATGTCTTAGATAGAGCTTGACACCTGTGCTGAGGCAACTGATTCTCCTCTACCATTATATATAGACCCCTGTACATTGTAAATTTGGTGTCTCATTTACAACTTCAATCCCACCCCAGGTTTCAGAATAATAGAATTATTATGATACTTGTTGGAAGCAATCCTACTTCTCCTGAAAAGTGTTTGCAAGCCCCTTTCTTCAGAAACAGTTCCACTCTTGCGTATATTTCCCTGTATTCTTTAGTACTAGGGAAATTAAATAAGAACACCCCTCCCTTAGGCTGTTTCTAAGAGTTAATCTTGCTACTCTCTTCTATACTGAAGTCATAATCCTCTGTTTGTGACACCAAAACTAGTTGCTGTGGATATAATTGCACTGTTACCAAACCTGATTAAGAGTTCAGGTAGAGAAGCAGCTGGAGAAACAAACAATTTATTAGAAATAAAATTCTACTTTAACATTAATATCCCTGGTAACGAATACAGTATGAAAGCAAATTTTTTTCTAAACAGAATTGTTTTTTCCAGTCTCCAAGATGTATGACTATTTTTTCAGCCATCTTTTTTTCCCCCATATTTCTATGTAATGATCTTTAATAAGATAATAAGAAACAAAACAGAGAATATATATAATACAGTAACGAAAGCATTTCTAATTCTGAAGCGGTGGAAAAAAAATCCTTGAGCTACTAGTNAAAAAAAAAAAAAATCCTTTCAAGAATCAAAATAAGCACCTAACATTATAACATAAAAGATCTAAACAATCAGGGGAAAAAACGAATCCTAGAAGGAACTTCAAAAGCTCATGTTCTCCTTTTTGATTCAAGTTAGAATCCTATACCTACAACATTGCAGATGTAACCTTTCACTGAGGATGAATATTTCAGTCTCCACAAGCTATTCTGATATTCAGTTAGCTTTACTATTAGAGAACGTTCATACTTCTTAACCAATGGAATGTAATACCCTTTTTTTATTATTTCTTATGTACTGAGGGCATAGAAAATGTCTTATTTCCTTTCTCTTTACAACTGATTCCTAATATTTTAAATGATTCTTATATTCCAGTATCAGTATATATTTCAGTATCAGTAACTACTCCCTGAGTGCAGTTCTTAAACCAGTATTGCATGTCTTAGAATAGTTTTGTCTGTAACATTACTTGCTTATCAAAATGTCTTGTGAGGCAATGTCAAAAGTATTTTTTAAGTTAGTATATCTTCTGCTATTCTGTTTTTCATATGGCCTTATTCACAGAAAGAAATTGAATTGGATTTGCTCTTGAGAAATATATGTTGGCTGATATTAATCTTCATGTTATCTTTCAAGTTGCTAAAATTCTTGAATTTTTTTCCATTATTGTTCCAGGAACTGAACAAAAGCTGAGTAGTTTATAATTCCTTGTCTCTTTATTTTCCCACTTTCTAGACATAAAGGTTGTATTTGACCTTTTTAAATCTTGTGAAATGTCATCATCCTCTCCAAATTCTGAAAGATAACCACAAATGCTTCTGACATTGTTGTAGTCAGTGTTTCATGTACTCTGAGGCAAATTTCCTGAGGTTCAGTTGATTTGACAACATTTAAGTAAGCCAGATATCCCCTCCTCAGTTCTTTCTCTGTTCTTATCTGATTTCTTGCCTCTCTTAAAAACGTTAGCTGCCTGATAAATGCAGTAACCTTCTTCTGATTTCTCTAGTACTAGTTAGATAGGCTTGTGTTCAAGTTCTTGTACCTTCTTAAACCAAATTTGAGCTTTTCATGCTCAGACAGAACTAATCTTTATCCGGGTAGCCATCACAAAATTTTCGAAAGGCAGGCAGAAACTTCCATAGGGTCCCTGATATGAAGTGTTTGGTTGGTTTTTCCTACTTTTTTTTTTTTTTTAGCTGAAAAGCCATCACAGAAATAGAACTTATGTTTCTAAATTGTCTTTAAAGGTAAGATTAAGATTGTGATTCAGGCACAGCATTGCAGGGGCTCAATACACCTATCTAAATGTAAATGCTCTGGTCTTTCTGATACTTGTTACAATATCCAGAACATCCTTATAACACAAGGCTGGCACAACGTGATCTTCATATGTCAGCTCACTTCGGATGTCTCTTGCCATCTGATATGTCCTACAACATCCTGCTTGATTTTCAGCTGCGATTTCAGGAGGCCACACGTCCTCCATATGTCTTCTGTCTTATAGCGAATGCAGATATCCCAGGTATGCCAGGATGTCTTAGATAGAGCTTGACACCTGTGCTGAGGCAACTGATTCTCCTCTACCATTATATATAGACCCCTGTACATTGTAAATTTGGTGTCTCATTTACAACTTCAATCCCACCCCAGGTTTCAGAATAATAGAATTATTATGATACTTGTTGGAAGCAATCCTACTTCTCCTGAAAAGTGTTTGCAAGCCCCTTTCTTCAGAAACAGTTCCACTCTTGCGTATATTTCCCTGTATTCTTTAGTACTAGGGAAATTAAATAAGAACACCCCTCCCTTAGGCTGTTTCTAAGAGTTAATCTTGCTACTCTCTTCTATACTGAAGTCATAATCCTCTGTTTGTGACACCAAAACTAGTTGCTGTGGATATAATTGCACTGTTACCAAACCTGATTAAGAGTTCAGGTAGAGAAGCAGCTGGAGAAACAAACAATTTATTAGAAATAAAATTCTACTTTAACATTAATATCCCTGGTAACGAATACAGTATGAAAGCAAATTTTTTTCTAAACAGAATTGTTTTTTCCAGTCTCCAAGATGTATGACTATTTTTTCAGCCATCTTTTTTTCCCCCATATTTCTATGTAATGATCTTTAATAAGATAATAAGAAACAAAACAGAGAATATATATAATACAGTAACGAAAGCATTTCTAATTCTGAAGCGGTGGAAAAAAAATCCTTGAGCTACTAGTATGCATTATTCCTGCTTCTCTTGCTGCAGATTAAAACATCCAAAAGTATTTTTCTCTTAATCCCTTTTTTCAGGTTACTGACTTTTTTTTTTTTTGACAAACCCCATAATTTTCCTTCATGTATGATGAGCCTAAAATTAATCTGAAAAAAAGTGAAACAAATTAAAACTAGATCCTTTGAATAGAAAATTGCAATAGAGAAAAATATTCTTAAATAGCATCCCAAAAGCACTGCCTACTTTAGGGTAAAGTGATTAATGTTATAATCATATGTAAGTAATATTGGTGAGCCTGTCTCTTGTATGCTGAGAGCACCACTAAACACTCAGTGACAGAGGTTTACACTAAAACCTTTTGACAGCTTGCAGACATTTGAACCCAGAGACAAGTATCTCTGTGACCACTAATGATTCTGATGCATGAAAAGCAACGACTGAGCTGAAACACTAAGAGAAGGAGACAAAGCTGCTAAATGAAATGTAACTGCAATACTTGAAAGCATTGCAGATAGTTTCTGTAGTAGGTCTACACTCTAGTTGTAAAGCCTGAGATCCAGACTCCTAAGTGCATATGATTTATTTGCACTTGAAAAATAAATCATGTTGATGCTCTGTGCATTACATTGGCTAAATGGGTAAGTCAAGAGGAGACAAAGTCTAAGGATTTGTTTGATCAGATGTGCTTAGCACACACATGTTAGAGAATTAACGCTGGCAGTAACAACCCTCCACACTTAGCTGAACTGGCTGATCAAGTGTAATTAATATATTTTGTGTTATAGGTGGAATACAGCTTTAAACATACTGCATCCTTTAACTCTAAAGCGATATTGCATTTGTTATTTGAGAGAGAACTATATTCAGCACTCCACCATACAGCAAAAGGAGTCTGTTCGGAAGAACTCACATTGCAGTCAGATTAACTTGTTCCCATTTCTTTGTTCCTTTCACTTGTCGGTATCTTTGCTCCTCTGTACCACTGTTACTGTCTCCTGCTTCTATGTCAGTGCTGCTCCAGCTGCAGGAGATGTTTTGCCGACATGCACAAAGAACAAGTCCCAGGGATCCAAGAATACAAAGAAAAAGCAAACTGTGAAGGCAGAGAAAAGAGACAGTACATAAAAGTGTGAAAGAAAGAGAGCTGTTATGAACAATCTGTGTTTCATCTGTGGAAATTCATATTCTGGACAAGGTGTTGGTACGACAACATGTAATTATTAGATCAAATATCTACACATATTAAATGGAATTAAATTGAATTTGTGCAGATTAAATAAAACATCTTCCACTCCAAACTTTATTCAAGCTTAAGAAATTCTTGGTTGTTTCAGCCAACTTGTTCACACATACTTTAATTGCTCCTTTGGGATCTTGTAGGGTATCTTTAATTTGCAGTTGCTAGCCCTGACAGTCAACAGCACCTTTTAAATTTGTGACTTCTAGCACTGCCAAGAGAACATTTATCATTAACTTTCCTATCACTGTTTTCATTTTGAGCCTTCTGCTAGTTTATCTTTTTCTTTTTTGTCTTTAATTTTCATTGTTGTTGGCTTTTTTTTTTTTCATTTAATTTTATCAAAGTCAAACTGAAACAAAACAGCTCATCAGTGTTTAGGAAATAAGGGTGGTGACTATGTTATCAAATAGCGCAATCCAGTAAGAGTAGATCTGTAGAGTGAAACAGCTGCTGCTGAGGACATGATGTCTATGCTATATGAATTTCAGGGTGTTTATTTCATTCTAGCTGTAATGGTTTTGTGGACTGTATTTCTGTTAGGTGCTGGAATATCCTAGGTAAAGTCCTGGAGTGCATCTTTTCACTTGCTGCAGTTTAATTGGAAAGCAATGCCATTTGTGCCTGCTGTCTGAGACATGACATGAACCAAAGCACCGCAGGTACAGGCACTGCAAGATTCACTTCAAAACCCTCACTCCTGATCCAAACTAAAATGCTCAAGTAGCTCACCCAAGGATTTAATGCACATAGTACCACTATGAGGCAAAAATACCTGGGGAAATATGTTCTTGTTTTCAGAAGACAAAATGTCCCATGATTCTTGATCAAACAGTAGCAACTCCAAAATGTGTAGCCTGTGTTCAAGGCACTATTCAGCTGTGTGTAGGGGCACACAACAGTACTGAGACTTGTTTAGCTTGGTATTTGGCAGATGGCATTTTGCTCTGCCTCAGGATAGTATTGGATGTTTGCTAGGCACCGTCACAAAGCCATCCTGCAAGATAGAGTTATTAAACAAATCAAGCAACTAGGGAACTCTGAATCTCCCAGGATCTGTTGAAACGGAATTCAGCATACTCAGCTTGAAATAGAAGATGACTTCGTGTTGTGCTTGACAAAAAAGGTACATTAATGTGACAAGCATGGAATGACGTGTCTGCTGGTTTGATTTTCTGATAATCTGCGGTCTGGGTACTTTCTGAGCAGGAAATTGCATCTGTGTCAATATATTCTGTAGATATCTTATTTGTCTGGTAACTCCTGAACCCATTTATAATTTTACCACCCAAAGGGATATGTGGCAATGACTCAAATACTGAATATCTACTTTTAAAAAAGTTACTACTTTATTTGATGCCTTCTGGTTTTTGCAGCATACGATATGCCTCCCTTTGCAAGTAAAACAGTTTGATGGAAGTGAAAATGCAAAATTAAACAGTTCGTGCTGATGACCCGATACTCTATGATTTGCATTGGAAGGGGTTTTACTTCAAGACAAATACAGTCTGGTTCCATGAACACCTGTTATTGGCTGGATCATTTTAGGTGATTATCTGGAGTGCATCTTTCAGTTCATATTCCTTTTAAGGGAATCTATGTAGTGTGCACTGAAGCTGCTTTATAGTATGAACCACAGAAGATATTTGTTTCAAGCGTTCTCCAGATTGAAACAAAACATTGATATAGGTTCACATTGCTAGTAAGAGTTCCCTGTTCTTCAGGGAACTTTCTTCTTCAGGGAATTCTTCTTCTTCCCTGTTCTTCTTCTCTGCTATTCATCGTTCTACAGATCTCCTTTACATTTCCTCAGTAATCTCTTTTCCTAGCTGAAGAGCTCTAGTTTATCTTTTTCTTCTGTGTAGGAAAGTATTCCATACTTTTCATCATCCATGTTGCCTTCTTGTTATCTGCTTGAGAACTGAACTGCAAAAATCAAATCCTTCATTTCTAAGAGAGCTCTCTGACTGTGCTATGGCAGGGTTAAATTAGCAAATTGCCCTGCTCCACTCGTGGGACCATGGGATGAGTCCCTGGATCTGAAGGCTCATCATGTTCTTGTTCCACATGGTCATTGTGGAGGAGAAGTCTCATTCAAATACAGGGAGAAAGTGGAAGAGAAGTGGAAGGAGGCTGTCAGTAAACTGGCAATTTACAGGACTAAAGGCATAAAAAAACTGGCAAGGGAAAATTCAAGTAAATTAAAGATAGGGGACATGGGAGGCAGAGCAGGGATGTCTGAAGTCACACATTTCCTTCAGAATTTGGAAGAAAAATCGGTATTCCTCTGTAAGTATCTGTCAAATAGACTGTCAAAATAGCATCCCACTTGTACAACTGGTTCTGTTAGGTTATGCCAGCAACATACATTCCAAGCCTTCTTGGAGAGCTAAGGGTCCTTATCAATGACAGGCCCTTCGGATCAATCAGTGCCCACATGCCTGGTGGCAAGACTCAGTCCAGGGGACTAGATTGAATCTCATCTGAGGTAAAACTCCTGCACCAGATATATCATTGCAGGGGCCTCAGCACCATCTGTTTTGAACTCCTGATCCTCTTCTGTTGCTCCAAATTACTTGCTAACATACACATAGCCTGCAGAACTAACTGATAATTAGCTTGAACATCCAGTGGGTCTAACGTTTAATGCAGACCTCATTATGCTTTCACAAAGCATTTGTGACATTTACTTCCCTTTGTTTATATACAGAAAAAAAGTGACTTTTAAAAGAGCTGTAGACCCCTGTAAACAGGGTCCGGAAAGGCTAAAAAGCCACATGCTCAAATGTTAGGAAATGTCAGCATTATGTCCAGCAGTAACAACTGCAATTCAAGTCACTTAGAGCAGTATAACATACATTAGTTGTTAATGCTATTAAAACAAAGGTTCCATGTAGCTTTAAGAAAAATGCAGTGTATAATTTGGATGGCTTTCCTTTTTAACAAAGTGCTTATTACTGTTAGTTCTCTAGGACTTTTGGAGCAACTCTGCTATCAGGGATGTGTGCATGTATTGTGGCATAGACGTAGACATATACATACACATATAGCTCTGTGAGTTTTACTGTCTTAGTCACTGGTAATCTATACCAAATTGCAATCAGAGCATTTTTGAATTGCAGCCAAAATATTGCAGGACTGAGAACAGTCCGAGAAAGAAATCAAGTTGTACTGGTTGTCCTGTGATCGTATCTGCCCTCCAAATGGAGCGGTGTTCTAACGCTGAGAGCGCGTTGCTGCTGGGTGATGGTTTTGCTGTTTTTCCACAGCACCAGACTCCACTGGCACTTTCCATGCAGAGCGCTGTCATTTCTCTTTCAATAAAAGCATACCTTGTAGAGGGATTCCCAAACTTTATCCCTTGTTTTCATGCTTAAAAATGTGATCCTCTTTCTAGATGAATTTGTTTAATTAATTTTCTAGCTGGGATGAGGGGGAAGGAGAGAAACAGACATGGATTTTATATTCTCAGATTATGTCGTGATATTTTTTCCAGCACTAATATTAGCTGAACTGACACTATCATCATGTAGAGTTTTCAATCTGTGTTTACAGACATAATGCAGAATTCTTCTTAATGTTGCCTAGCAGTGAGATTAAACATGGCTAAGTGAGTCAAATATATTGGCTTGCAATTCTCCTGTTGTCTGTAATTTGCTGTTTGCTCTAATGTTCCCATTACTGACTGTGCTATAGTGGGCACAAATTGAAAATACACACACCCAAATTCAACTAACTGCAATGTAAGTGAGGTTATGAAAGGTATTTTAATGAGGATTTTAAAACAGTACAGAAAGATAATGTGCTTTTCCAGAGAACCTTCTAAAATATGTTTAAATAAATCTCCTTTTGTGTAGTTTTGGAACAGAAAAATAAATCAAATTATTCTGAATACCTTTGTAAGCCAAGTGAAAGACATCTCAATAGCTTTTGTGTGGAGGAAATGCTTTCAAATATCCAAGGAAGGTCTGCTATCCCGTTTTAATTTGCCTTAATAAATTGAATCCTTTGATATTTATTTCTGGTTTGCATAATATTTACTTCTGCTCAAACTGTTCTCCTCTTCTAAGGAGGATTTGCAGGTGCTAGGAGCACATTGATTTTTTGACGGCATATAAACTGAACTCCTTTCATTAAAAGATAGCTTAAAAATAACATTGTGGTAAACACAGTCACGGTAAAATATCAGGTTTCTTTGGAAGATATGACAATCTTAATTGCCCTGTCGCACATGCGTGTTTTTTTTTTTTTTTGTTATATGCCTCTGTTCTTCACATTCTCCTGCCAGTTTGGCTTTCACATCAATCTCAAGCCATGCCACCCCAGTTTCATCAGTGACACCAGTCCTAAAGACCAGCTGCTCTTCTGTCACTTTTGTCATCTCTTTGCATGCCTCTGCAATGCATTGGACGTATTCCCAATGAAACACATCAAGTACAGCCATCTGCCTGTGCTAACACAACAGGAAAACATCTCTTGCCATCTTGTCACCTGAAGCAAATCTACCAGATCGCTGCTTCCTTGTTTGTGTAAAAAGTGAGTTGAAAAGGAACAAAATATCCCCAGGTTAATTCCTCCTAATGTTTTCCAAACTTGTCCATTCTTGATCCAAAGATTTCATGTCCCAAGTGTGGATAGTCCTTCTGTCACCAGGGACTACAGCGCCACCTGAATAGCAATTTATTATTACCTCGAGTGACTCTGTACTACTTGTAATTCTAAATCAACCTTTTAATCTTCACAGCAGTATATGCAAAAGTTTACCAACAGGCCCTGATATATGTGATTACCATCCAAGCCACATCATATTTTGGTGTGTCCTCTTTCTCATACTCTCAAAATCACTAACAAACAATACCAACAAAACAAGTTATGTATTATTATTATTATTATTATTATTATTATTATTATTATTATTATACTGTGGGCAGCATCACCTGTATTTATATTGTAAAGATTCAGTCGTTCTCTGGTAGAATGAAGTGAAGGACTATTATTATCTGAGACCAGCAAATCTCCCCAAAAGAGAAAAGCAGGATGTCAAATTAGGCCAAATAGAGAGCCGTTCAGGAAGACACTGGTAGCCCAGAGCTCAGGAGCTACATCTCATTTGTTTTCAGAAAAGTGGCTATGAAGCATATGAAAAAAATTGTACATGGTAGGGAGAGAGGAAATTTAGATTTGAGGGAGTAGTAGGACTACAGAGCTGTCTTGAAGAAGATCTAGTTGAAGATGTCTCTGCTCATCGCAGGGGGGTTGGACTAGATGACATTTGAAAGTCCCTTCCAACCCAAACTATTCTATGGTTCTATGATACAAAGGCAGTAGTAATCCTGCTGCCACTGAAACACCCACAACTGTCACCACTTCAGGATATAGAACAGACCATTAGGGACAGACTCATTCCTTAATGGACACATGTTCATCGTCCAAAAATGGCACATAGAAGAGCAAGATTTGCTGTTGCAGTGCGTAAATGTCCACATAACAGAGTGACGTGGAGACTAGGTCTTCATCTTTCTTTGAAACCCATGTCTCGAAGTGGGCTGTGTGCAATATCTCCCTTTGATCCCTGCTTTTCTAATGGGAAAAATCTACTTGCAGTAGTCAGGCTATCATCTTAGATGGATAGTTGAAGTATTTTGAGAGTTAGGATATGGCAAAAGAGATGGGCATCAATGAGGGGACAGTCTGACTTCAGCTGATCCAAAAAAGTTCATGCTATGATGAAGGAATTCTTTCACTGTACAAAAAAACCCCCAAACATTAAATAAATATTTTGGCATACATCCTATGTTAATCTTAGAGTAACCACTGAAACTATTTCAAAAAGTGGTGTAGTTTCAGATAAGTTTTTTTTTATGTTGTCCACTTTTCAACATTAATCTATGTTTTTCAGTTTCTGATATTTTATATAATCAATTATATTACAACTAATTAACTGTTAAGTGCAAGTAATCAGAGGAGTAGACCCTTTAATTACAAAGTAATTAAGAAGTTATTGTATTATACAATTACATATTAATCCTCATTAAAACTACCACATGGTGTATGCATAAGCAAAATTTCTTCCGAAGTTCAGTATTTCATAATTTCAAAATGTCAAGAATAATTAGTCTAAATTATAGTTTTCATTGCCTTAGCAATACAAAATGCTTACAAAATCTGGACATGAACTGTATAGATGAGTTTCGTTTTGATTTCCTACCGATTCTGTAAGTAGAAAGACCCTTGACACAGCTTCATTTTTTTTCTCTTTTTAAACTTTTAGGTTTATACAATTATTTAAAAAATCTCTTTTAGGAGGGTCAAGTTTGCAGCAAAACTTGAAGCATTGCCAGCACTCAAAATCGTGAAATAGTTGTGTGGTTTTGTTTTTTTTTTTCCCCCGTTCCACCACATTTTTGTTTCTGATGAACTTTTAAAATGTCTGTGTTCCTGTGAAATTCCGGTGCTTTGTGATACCTTATGTGACTTCAGCTTTGAAATCTAAGAGGTGGTGTGAAATCAGAATCTTAAAAATTGCTATCCCAAGCAGACCTGTTAGACAATCTAATTCTTAGTACTCCTCAGCTTTTATTCAAAGAAATTGTGAAAAAGTTAAATAATAACAGAAAAGATAGACCGAATTTAAAAAACCCCACATCCAGTATATACAGTAAAAGTCAATGAATGATGAAATGCTGAGAGTGGGGGGCAGAAAAAAAGATCAGGCTCTGCGGGAGAGAAGAGATTTTACACAGATTCTGTGTATTTTAGCATTTTATTTAGAAAACAAGCTGTACCAAGCTGCAGGACAAAGTGAAGTGACACGTATCTGTTCCTTCAGCCCTGCTTTGGAGGTGTAGCAGCTCTCAGAGTGGTTGCAACCAGTAATGATTCACGGCAGCTTCGAAGAGCAGTTCCAAACCAGCCTGCTAGCAGTTTGGCTTGCTGACTTGATCGGCAGACAAGCCTCAAATCCCTGCAGTCACATCTTCTTGTTTTGTTCCTGCTGAGTACTATAGTTCATACCATGCTCACAGTTGACAAAAATTTACAGCATGTCATTAGTGTTGATGAATGCGTCTTATTCCTAATACTTTCCTGCGCAGTCTTATTACATTTTCATTGTAGTGATCCAAGCAAACTTTTTAATTAAAGATTGGAAAGGAAATTGGGATTTGGATTGAAATCTCCATTGTACAATACATGTGAGATTTGAAACAGTCAGGGTTGTAGCTTTGTTCTAGATGTGGGAGCAGTGGGAAGTTGAAAGTTTGATCACGATTGGTGTCTCAAAAATCTAAGCTCTAAGCAGTAACTAAAAGGATTTCTCAAACTGTAATCCCAATAACAAAAAAATAGCTGTATTTAGTAGTATTTTTACTTGTGACTATAATTTACCTGTGATGAAAATCTCAGTGACATTTTTTCTGCTTTCATTATTGATGGCAATTTTCAGAAAAGTAGCCTTCAGGTATCATTTTAAAAGAGCATTTCAGTATAAACCTCGGGGAATAGTCTCATTCTTTGGTTCTTTCAGAGAGAGTTAACTTGCTCGGCATATTGTGCAAAGAGATAAATCCCCTTATTAAGGAAAATAAACCAAATCACCATATTCCTACTTCTCCATATACCAATGCAAACTTCTTATATGGGACCTGTGTTAGGAACTTTGTTATTTGCAGATAGCAGGAGAAGAATTAGTGATGAGCTGTTGACCACTGGAAAGGAAGAAATTTGCATTTTGTTAATGCATGCTCATGTGAATGAGATACCTAAAAATGATCACAATATTAATGTGACAGGGCATCTATATTTCCTGTTTTCTGTTGGAAAGGATGACAAAGGTTCACGAGTGCCAAACGGAGCCCAGTGAAACTTAGGCTGGATAACAATCTGTCCAACACCTAAATGATGATTATGAGTATGATTATGATTGGTTTTGTTGTTGTTGTTGTTGTTGTCAAACATTTACTTCAGTAAAATCAGGTATGTAGGTCAGTGAAAACTGCGTGACAGATTTGATCTAACCTGTGAATCATTTATGCTGTGAAAAAAAAATCAGGGCAATAAAATGGAGGAAGAAAAATTATTACTTTTCTCGTTTGGCTACCAAATAAAAAAATCTGATGTTCCCGCACTGGAACATAATCATTGATACAGCTGATATTATTTGGACACTCTACAGGTAAAATACTAATGGTAAACTCTCAGCAACTTTTTTTTTTTTTCAATTTAAATTGAATAAAGACAGGTTGGGAACCTGACCTGAAGTTTTCTGGCTAACATCCTGCTAATGAGATAGGTAAAGTAGATAGTCTGGCCCTTAATGTTTTGCATAATGTGTTTTATTTCTGAAGAAAAAAACTATTTCTTTCAGTAGTCTCACAATGGAAGATCAAAGAACCAGGAAGGAGAGAAAAAGTGAAAGTAAATCCTTTAAGTGGTGTAAAAAAAAAAAAAAAATCCTTAACAAAAGTGTTCTGAGTAATTTGGTGGAGCTGTCAGTCAAGAACTAGAAAACAAACCAATCATCTACACTAATTGGTTTCCACTGCTTGAAAAAAATACATTATTTAGAAAAAACGCAAAATCACAATAGTGAAAGATGCTTCCAGTACCTTGGGAAATAGTTTCTTCTGTGAAAAGAAGATGAAAATGAAGGACCTACTTTTTTAATTAGCAAACACTTCTTTTGTTTTATTTTAGCTGAACTCTATTTTAAATTTAATGTAATTGAACACTGCTGAAGAAACAACCCAAAAGCTTTAAGCAGTCTTTTGAAAGGTAAGCCCTGTTTCAGCTGTATGAAGCTTGGGTTTCACTTACTCTGACAAAACCCACTGACAGTTACAGCTCCTAAGTTAAAGAGAAGATATCGTTTAATTTTTGCATTTTAAGATGAGAATTAAAGTACTACCCGTAAAGTTTTCTTTCGGCTAGAGCGAGACATTTTCAGTAATGAGCAATCAAGTCCTTTTAAATATAAACATATTTTATTTAATTGTTTGTCTCTCTTGTACTTTTGAGTCTTCAATACTATTCCTCAATCTTTTTGATAGTCAAAATGCTGTAACTTAAATTGACTTTTGACAGTATCAGTACAGAAAAAGAATTGGTAATGTGCTTGAATCCTTCACAGAGTTGTATTTTATTCTTTCAGTAGCATGTAAGAAACATAATAAGCAAATATTTTTTAGTGTGCTCATCGTTACCCTAACTAGATCTACAAGCTTCTAATGGTGGAAATGAGAAATTGATGATATGGTGAACTGATTATCCTCTGGAAGCGGTGTTCAATGGACTAGTTTTGCTTCAGTTTTCTGTCTCCTTCTACTAGAAAACTTGCTCATTTCAGGTTACCTTAAAACCCATAATGATGGAATTGCCAGAAACTTAGGTATGAATTCCTAGTTGAACTAGAAAATCTATACGTATACTTGTGTACACACAGACACATACAGATGTTCACACACATATACATGTATGCACCCTCAACACACACATATATTTGTGATCAAAGAGGAAAAACATGAAGAATTTGGTTTATATCTGTGGTATCAACATCAGCTGAAGCTGGAGATGATAATAAAGGACTGATGCAAAGGAAATCATGCTTGTAGTATACAAACTGTTTCAGATATTGATGAAAGCAAAATTCCCATTATTTGGAAAAGCACTGCTTATCGATGGGAAGAGTGGAATGACTGTGCCAATGTATTGTTTTTAGTTCAGCATCCTCAAAGAAGCAAGATGCATGTAGGAAAACTCCCCTGGGAAATTGAAAAAGGTGAAACAATTAGCTCACAATGTTTTAAATCCCTGGAATCCATATGAGGCACTCAGAATTGAGATTTACTGTACAGTTCAAAGGTGCCATGAAGTTTGAACACCATTAGCTCAACCTCTCTGAAACTCCCCCAAAACTTAATGTTCCTCCTCTGATTGTAAATATCAGTGTGGCAGGTAATGGTATTCCATAAATAAAGACTGGTCTTCTACAATAGGGAATAAATTTCGCAGAAAAGTATATTATTAACTTAATTTAAAAAAATGTATAGCACCATGCAAGCTCTGTTTGTAGACCAGGCCACAGTATGTGTGGAGCTCAGGTTGAAAACTGGATGAGAATTTCCCAGCTGTAAATCAGAACAATAAATCATGTTGAAGTCCACTGAATTTGTGTCACTGGAGAATATACACGTCAGAGTTAGTGGACAATCCATGTGAAAATGCATTTGAGTCTGCTGACATTATTTCTTGTGGTGCCTCCTTGACCTCTTCAGCCCACAAAGTGATGTGTGTTTCAAAAACAACAACAGCAAACACAAACACTTGCAATTTCGTGGATTTCTGAAGAGCAGAGATCAGAGTGAAAGGCTTCAACTAAACTTCAGTTGTCCTGTTCCTGGAGAAATGCTGAAACATGAACAAAGCATATTGGAGAAGTATTAGCTGTTCACAGGTCCAACTAATAAATAAGGAAAGATCTGTTTTAAAGAAGTACGCTAGTTCTGCAATACCATTTTAAGGATATTAGCACAGAAAGGGGTATTTTTGACAATGTTACTGCTTCTCTGTTTTAACTGCTGCTGGCTGCTTCCCTGCCGTTCATAAAAGGTTACGTTTATCTTCTTCATTTGTAACTATTACTGTGCCTTGTGCAATTAAAAAAAAAATTCTCCAAGTTCATCACTTATATCCTTCAATATAATGAAAACAAGGGGAAGTTGCACACACCTGCTAGTTGCAGGCTTAGCTTTCTCTTCGAGTTAAGAAGGTTATTAAAGTATGTCTCTTGATAAAAACTGAGCACTATGATGCACTAATCTCAGCTGGTGTGACAATTTTGATGTTCTGAGGAAGGGTTGATATACATCTCATTGTTCTCTGAAAAATATATTTCATGAGTCACAATGAAATAGAAAATAATTTGAAGAATCTGTTAAAATGTAGATGAGACATAATATCATAATCATACAAATGTGTCCTGCACAGATCATGGAGGAAAGTATTGTTGAGGTGTACTTCTGAGACAGGAATTTTTAATCTGTCCTTTTTCTACGTGTACTTAGAATAGGGTCAAGAAAGGGAAAAATATTTTGCAATTTTTTCATTGTTGTTCCAGTTCCCCCATATGAAATTGATGGTGCTGTTCACTGGTGAGTTCTACTTACAATACAAAGTTAGGCAAATGTGAAATAGAGGACTCGATTCCCAAGCATGTAGAACATTCTTTTACCTGAAGAATCAAAGCACAAAACTGATAAATGTAAAACTGTCCTTTCTATATTTATGCTGCATAAAAAGACGCTGTTTTTCTTAGTTAAATTTTTAAAGGCAGTGTAGATACATGCTTCATGAAGAGAAAATATCATCTTGTGAAGGCAATATTAAATATGCAGGTTCCCAGAGACTGTTTCTGGGATAAGTTAAAAATTTAATTCCCCAAGGTAATAACTAGTGCCACTTGATGACATATGTAGTAAAAGGTGTAAAATCCTAGTTTGTTATATTGTCCAAAGTACTTTTTTCCCTCACCCAATGGAGAATTAGTTTTAACTTTTATTTGACACAAACGCATTTGGGAGTCTTTTTTTTTTTTCCCCCCTACTCTTTTTTTTTCCTTCTTAACTCTTTTATCATATACTACGTTTCATGATTTGTCTGTAACTAATAATCAATAATCAGAAACAACACTGTTACACAACACTTTTGGCTAACATGGATGGTATTTTATTAATATTTCTTGGCAGGCAGAAGAGAAGGTAACTGAAAGCTATAACATATAAAAGTAGTTTCAGAATGTGTGTATTGTTTTTAATTTTAAAATATTGTTGCAGTAACCTTGATATTTCACAAACTTCTTGATGACAAGTCCTCTAAATATTCAGAAGTCAATACAAAAACAATTTCCTCCAGCATTTTGCAGAAAGTGTGCCTATGAAGCTCTATCGTCAACACTCAAATTGAAGTCCTAATCTATAACACCACTTATGTTGTCTTATGCTAGGATAGGATAAATTTGTAGACAAGAATATTTAATTTTCAATCAAGTACTGAGTGCAGACCTCTCTGCACTGATCTAACATAAAGAAGTCCTACTACGTATAAGGAAACACAGTTTTTTGTATATACTTAGATAGTATTGATAGTGAGATGTACTAGCAAGCTACGAGTTAGCATTTTAACTTATCATCATGCATACTATTTTAAACCAGAGCTTAAATACAAAAACATAAACCAAAACAAAACAATTTACATGGGGCTCCCTTTTCACTGTATAGTACTGTGAGTACACATTTGTAAGTTATAATTTTTTAAGTAAAGTAAGATTAAGTTGTTAGGCTTTGAAAAAGAAAGAAGATATTTCATGGGGAAAAAAATGACCAGGTACCAAGACATTAGAAAATATAAAGCATTTCAAATTGTTCTTGACAGTTGATTTCAGTTACAATTTAAGTCTTAATATTTACGTTGGATTCAGTGGAAGAGTACCACTGAATTTAACAGAAGCAAACTTGACTTCACATCTGTAAAGGAGACACAAGTTAATTTGAACAAATCAAACAACATAAACGAGAGATCTGCCTTTGGAGTCATGTCTTGCCAAGCAGAAGAACTTTTCCTGTTAAAAAAATCAAGGCAAATATAGAGGGGTTTTTTTTTAATGTAAATTCAGAGAGGTAACCTGTGAAACCAGAGGATGAAATATACTCAGAAAACAAAGGCAACACAAAAAGAAAGTTGCAGCACCATTCAAACAAGGAGAAAGGTGTAATTTATAGCTCTAGTTTTAATAGGTTCCTTTAAAAACAGCTGTGGCAAATCATAGTAGTGTTCTCTTACAGGTGTATGTTAAGAAATTTGTCTTCACTTTTCCCTTCAAACAATCTGAATTGTGAAGCATTAGATTAATATTGAAAACTGCAGTAAGAATTTTGACCCATCCGTTCTTCATGAGTGACTACACAACATATATTTAAGGAGAGTGGCAACTGCCAGTTACTATTAAACAATCTGGCATTATCTGTAATTTACATTTGTAGTTATTATTGAAGATAGGTAGTGTGGTAGTCATCAGTTACTTAACAGGTAGAAAGTATTGTTGTACATCAGTCAAGCAGGAGTATTGTAGTCTATAATTAAATGTATATTAAATGTCTATAATTAAATGTATATTATAATGTATAATTAAATGTGTGTTATAACAGTGTATGAGGTTCATTATGCCACCACAGTTCAACCTTTTCCTTCTGCTCTCTAATAAGGGTTAAAACTGATGCAGCTATAGATGCAGACATACTATACGATAAACGTANAAGGATAGGACAAGGTGTGATGGAATCAAGCTGGAACACAAGAGGTTCCACTTAAATTTGAGAAGAAACTTCTTCTCAGTGAGGGTAACAGAGCCTGGAACAGGCTGCCCAGGGAAGTTGTGGAGTCTCCTCTGGAGACATTCAAAACTTGCCTGGATGCCTTCCTGTGTAACCTCATCTGGGTGTTCCTGCTCCGGCGGGGGGATTGTACTAGATGTTCTTTTGAGGTCCCTTCCAATCCCTAGCATACTGCGATACTGTTAAATACTGATTTTTTGACTATCTTAACTGACTTATTTAACTAGCTTAATTAACTTAACAAAATAAATAAAACCTTTTAAAAGTGTTTATAGTGAATCTTATAGCAGATGAGTGCAGGGAAAATATTCTCAAATTTTTATGTCTATCTAAATACAGTTTCACATAAGTCTCAAGAGGATGTGTTTACATTTCCATTGGATTAGCACACAGTAACTGGCATCTGCCTTAAAATTATTTCTTTGGAAGGACTGTTTTTTTAGCATTTTTCCCGTGTGTCTTAATTTCCTTTCAGCATTTCCGTTTATACAATTTATCCTATACTGTCAAAACAGTGAGTACATCCTTCAGGACCAAAATATAAACATGTCAATACAGTGCTATTTATTGCCGCAAATGTATTTGCCTTATGGTATTGTCTCTTTTCTTTTCTATGATCTACTGAATAAATGAATAAATAGATCTTCGGCCTTCACAGTTTCTTTCTATACTCTTAGATGTCAAGCCAGCTATGCACCTCTGTGCTTAGGAAATGTCAACAGTTTACCACTATTAGAACTTTCTGTGCTTCTGAGAATATACAGGTTTGCATGTAAACACTTATGAACTGAAAGAAGAGCATACGTGGGTTTCTCCCAGCTGCCAGTTCTTTGCATTTGTAGTGCAAATTTACTCACATTAAATTTTGACATTTGTAATCTGTATTCTTACAATGCCGGTATAACTAAATACATGAACAATCACCTAATTTCTGTAAAAGGGGAGCATCTCAGAAAATAAGTGTTCTTATTTCTGTGTAGCTGTAACTGCAAGTCTCTACTTTTCTGCTAAGCTTTATATCAGGGTTAACACATTTAATTTACAGGGAGGAACAAATGAAAAGAAAAATGTTGCCTAACTTTGAGATTTGTTATGGAACTGATTGTCGAAATGACAACACAAATATATTTTTTCTCTGTAGTCACTGAGACAAAATTTAATAGTTAGACAGTAACTGGTGATCCAGCAGGATTCCTAAACCAGGAAGGTTTGGGAACATGGAGGATGCTTTGGGAACTCCCTAAACTGCAGGGGGTTCCCAAAAATATTCTTGTAGTTGTACTTTAGGAGATATTCTTGTCTGACTTGTAACTAGTAGAAGTTGCATCTATTTGCATGTATGTTGAGATGCATGCATGAGAACTTAGAATGTCCCAGGATGCACAGGCTCCCAAAGCATAGTGAAATAACTTATGAATTCATAACTTTCAAAAGTGGTGTATATTCAGGCTGGGCAATATATGTTTCTTTTGAAATGTATTTTAAGTGAAGTAAAATGAAGAGTCACCCATTAGCTTCCTTGCTGATAGCATTTTTGCATTTTTTAAATTGAAACCTAAGTGTATTTAGGGACATTTTTTTCCTACCATTCCTTCCTTCCTGCTTGTTTATCTAAATCCTCCTGCTAATAAAAGAATTTGCAGTAAATATGCAGTAAATAAACTTTATTATAATGCATGTAAGTGCCTGAATGGGATTATTTTGAAAAATTATGGAATTTTATTTTTAAAAACCCATTTAAATACACATTTTATACACTGTTATCTTAGACTTTCTAAATATTTTTGAAAATTAAGTTTGAACCAGTATTAACCTGTACTTTCTTGCATTTCTGTTGTTGGCATAAATGCTTTCATATGAATCTTTGCACTTTGCTCTGCAGAGATGTTGGTCCTCACAGATGTAAGTTTATAGTTTATGACTCTGATTCTAGCAAAATGACTAATCTTTTGTCTGCACGCTTGTGAGGATTATCTGTCCAATAGTTTGAAATCATACAGATCTTCTACCGTATAGTAAATACCATCCTTTATGTAGATAATACGTGAAAACTTCTTTGCAAGTACTATGCACTCTTGTTTTGTTTTCAAGGACAATGAGATACACAAAAACAATAAAATAATTTTCAACATCAAAACAAGTTTCTGAATATTTAGAAGAGATGTAACATGGGGAGAGATGAACCCAGCAGACAGTTCATATTAGATGTAAAAAAGTTGAAAAAGAATTGAAAATGGTCAGATCCTCTTATTATTTAAATGTGTTACTTAGACTGAATTAATGACTGATCCCACATGAATATACAAACTGTTGGCTGTTTTCTGAAAGAAGAAGGGAAACAGAGCACTAGAAGTCAGAAAGGCAGCTATTCTAAAGTGTCATAAGAAGCAAAATGCATATGGAAAATATTTGTGCAGAAGAGGTTTCATAAAGTTATAGATCTTGAAAACTGGTAAGAGAAAACTATTTCCAGTCTGATGAGTCATGCCAATCATCTCATCTGCAGTCTGTTCTACAGAACTGAACAGAAGAGACAGACCAGAAAACTGTCTTTTTGTCTGCAGTAAATATTGCTCAGTAAAAAAAAAGTCAGCATCTTATTTTATTTTGTGAGTGAAGCATCTTAGGTAAATTTGTTCCCTGAAGGCATCTACAACATAATACACTCAGCATGTAAATCTTTGCATCTTGATAAGACATCATCCTTACCATGGTTTGTCAATGAAAACTTCTGTCTTCATTTTAATTTCCTAGAGGTATAAGATTATGATCATGAAAAACATTTTTAGCTTGCAGCAGTATTTAAGTGTATTATTTTAAAATACTGTGTGATGAACTGCAGTGTTTCTACCCACAGTTTTTGTGAAGGCCTAGTTTCCTTAGCTTTAGTTTAACAGCTGAGCTGCTTGTTTTTTTCCCGGTTTTTGTCTAAAAGTGAGATTTGATTAATATTTTTGAAGTTTCAACCTGCTGCCCTTAGATAATTTATAATTTAAAATACTGATCGTCCTTGAATTTGGCCTGTACAGTATATTTCAGTGAGACCAAATAGTCAGTTCTGAAGAATGAAGATACATATGTAGGACCATATGAATAAGGAAGACTGTGTATATGAAGACCTTATATGTAGTGTGTGTCTAAAGTTGTATGTGTTTGGTTTTTTTGTTGTGGTACACCAGCACATAGCAATATAGTTGTAAGTGCAACTTTAAGGCAGAAACATCAGTCAGTAAAAAGATATGAATGAGATTGTGTAAATGAATTCCAGAAGTCTGGAGTGCTACAGATTTCATCTAGAAAAAATAGCACCACATTTTTCACTTTTCAATGTTTCAAAAAAAGACTAAACTTCATATGAAGAGAGATCTGCTAGCTCTTCTTCAATGATTTCACTCTCTCTTCTTTTTCACGCTCCATATGCTTGATTTGTCACCCGTATGCAGTTATATGAGCTCGTAGCTGTTATCCACTTTTGGATGGGTTGTGGCATGAAAAAATATGCTAATTAATATAACCTTCTCAAAGTTACTGGGGAAACAAGAGCTCCATAAAAAAATATTGAGGTATTGCATTCACAGCAGAGCTATACAGCATCAGGCAAAATCTTGAAAGCAGAACAGAATGACCAGCTGCAGCATGTGTGTTGCAGAGTGAACCTTCAGGAAGAATGACAGCCAGTTCCTGGAGATCAGCAACTGTAAAGCTTCCTCTAGATCCAAACCATTCAGTCCGACATTTGATCTCGCTTTCTTAAGAACCATTTCTGAACTGGCAAGGTATAGAACACCTGGAGGTGTTTTCTGCTTGCAAGCGTGGCTTGACCAGAAAACTGCTAACAAAAGGGGCTGATTTGTAGCCCCAAATCATGTGGCATAGTCAAGGCCATACCCATATTACTCTACCTCTGCTGGAGCAGAAGCTGCCTACCTGATCCCAAACTTCACATTCCTCAATCTCCGCTCTCCTGTGGTCCCAAATAGGATAATGCTGTGGCATTACTGGTGCATTTATTCAGGTGGCATTAGTGGTGCATTTATTCAGTTTCAGTTCAAAGTATCTGAAATACTGTGAGGTCTTGTTCTGCCTAAAGAATTAGTGTGATTTGCTTTTATATTCTACTTTAGTTGAGAGCCTATGAAAATTAAAATACCAATGACATGGTTCTTTCTGGACAAATGTTGCATTATTTATACCCTCAATTATTAATATTTTTTGCTGTCTCTCTCTTTTCATTTCTCTTTTTTCAGTCCCCCTTCTCATATTTCATAAGCATTAGGCCTTTGTTTGGCAATTTAATTGCACTATCTGAAATCAAACTGAGATTATTTAAGGGTTGCAGTCCAATCCTAGGTCACAGTTGAGCCTCATAGTTACACAAACTTATGCATTCAATAAGCAGGCAAGTAAGACAAATATGACAAGTTCGACTGAATTTTCTTTTTGAGGTTTGTGGGTTCATTCAAACTCAAAAAAGATCAACTTAGGCAGATCAAAACTGAAGATCGTATTAGCTTGACTCTATGAAATGAAATAGGTGAACTTCGTTCAGTTCTGAGCAGCAGAATTAAAGTGCAGAAATGACTGTGCAATGCTTTGAGAATATTACATAAAGTAAGATGTAGCCACTCAGAGACAATGATATTCCATTGTACTTCTTTGATCAGTCACACTTTCACCTGTGTGGACATCACTTACTGTATTCCACTTTTCATCTAATTAATCTGTTCTGATGATGCAGCCCCTTGTAAAGGAAATTCTGCAACATTCATAAATCTGATTTGCTCATCAAATAACTGACACCATTTCAGTTTGATCATTTTGTACTTTGAATCTGTCTTGCCAAGCAAGCCTTAGATGATGTCTTGACTCTGAATGATGCATCAAATTAGCATTAAATCACTGCTTGCTCATTCTCTTTTCAAAGTCTGTACTCACAGATCTGCAGCTTAACATGAAGTATTCAGTATCTGCCTTTAAAAATACAGGGAGCTCAGTTCATATCTTTATTCTAGAATTCACTCCTGAAGGAGACAGTTTGACTAAAGCTTTGAATCTCTTTTTTTAACTCTACTTATTTCATCTTCGTAGCTACAGTAAATGGCAAATTAACTTAGAGTTATTGTCGTAGGACCTTGCAAGATTCTAGTACACATGACTAAGTCTCATTATTATACGATTAACGTTTTTTAACTTATTAACAGAATTCTATGTTAATAGTAACAGTAGTTTCAGATTATTATAGGAACTTAAACTTTTTATTGCACAGTATTTGCAGTTTCTTGCACTGGAAGCTTCCCTTAAGTATCACTGGAAAGAAGAGGACAGTGTAAGTGCTTAATTTGATGTTTTCTTTGATATCAGATATCAGATATCAGTCCATTAAGATTGTCGCAGCTGAATTTATCAACAGATTATGTATAAGTAGTAATTTGAGTATGACCACACATTTATAGATTATAATAAGGAAAGGTTGAAGCAAGGACACTGATAATGTGATACATGAATCATTCTAGCTAACTGTATTCCAAATAGAAGTTTACCAAAAAGCCAGTAGGTTTGATTAATTTTAGATCCTCTTTGGCCAAACACAAAGAGAGTCTTGGATTCTTGCATGAAGCTCATGGTCATCACCAGAGCTTCCTATACTTTAGAGAAGCTATTAAAAGAAAAAGAAAAAAAAAGGAAAATCGAAAGGAAAATCAATAATAATTCAATTATAAATTTAAAACCCGGAGATCGATAAAAGTTATGTACTCCAACAGCTTGTGCTGCTGCATTTTATTTCTGGCAGTATGTATGGATGAGTAACTTCAGGTGTGTAAGTCATTCTATAGACCAGGGATGTCAAACCCTTTTTCACCGGGGGCCACATCAGCCTCATGGTTTTCTTCAAAGGGCCGAGTGTAATTTTAGGACTATATAAATTTAACTATTCCCACATTTGGAGGTTGGCACCCCTGCTATAGACCTTAGTGGAATGTTAAGGTGCAGAAATTATTGCAGAATTATTAGTGGTATTATTGTCATCATCATCATTATTTCAGAATTTTATTTTCAACGTTGTAGGTAGCTTTTTATATTTTAGGAAGTAATGTTAATCTGAGATAGTTACTCTACGAGTTGTCAGGTAATAGTGAATTATTAAATGATAGCAAGGAGTAGCTTAGATGGCTGGTTTATGACTGGTTTTTAATAGCTTTTATATGAAGTTTTAGAACTTTGTCATGAGACTGTATACTATTAATTTTGGATTATAACTCCTTTAAGCTTTAGACACTTTGTAACCATATCTTGAGAAGACTAAACCTGCTCAACCATCCTATGTTGTTTTTAAAAAGCATGCTGTCCAAGTGGAAGAAGATTGAGAGTATTCCTAAAGTGATTTTAAAAGAATACGAGTAGTAATCTTATTCTCCCTGTAGGACATTAATCTTTTAACAGTAGTATCAGCTAATATTGGCATTGATAATTCAATCACTCAAAAAGTGAATTTGCATTTGGCAGAAAACTCTTGGAAATATCTGCAACAAGTGCTTAAAACTGCTGTTATGCTGAATGGATGTAGAAAGTAGCCATAAAGTTTCAGGGAATATTCGTTAAACACAATACCCATTAAGCAATTTGTGAACTCTACCAGAATACTCTACTTAGAAGTCACCTTGACATACAGATATTTCTCTTAGGAAACAGTACATGAGGAAAAACTGTAACAAAATGCTTCTGTATTTTCTCTTTAATGGAAAATGTACAGGATTTGCTTTTCCTTTTCTTTATGCATAGCTTTTAGTGAAGTTAATAACACCTGCACTATAATGTTCCTCATTATAAACCTATAAATCTCTTTCAAAACCATAAAATGCTCTGAGAGCTATTAACCAGTAGTATATTGTATTTATTAGGATCATGAATCCCTAATTTGTAATTTAGAAAAGCGCCAACTCAGTGAAGAGGTTATTTACAGGCAGGTATGTATGTTTTTGTATGTCTTTTTCATAAACCACCCTGACTTCTTTTTTTGATGACTGAGTCTTAGCTTTTAGAGAACATGATTTGTTGCCTTATATCATAAATGCATTATAAGCAGGCAAATCTTGGCATTTTTTTTATCACAGAAGCAGCCAAACTTGACTCTGTATTTTCTCAGAAGGACTTTCAACAGTTTGACAAGGAGTCTATTTTTTCATGCAGAGCATTTAATTAACAGTTAATTGTTAATGGTTGGACTGGATGATCTTAAGGGTCTTTTCAAATCTAAATGAGTCTATGATTCCATATGTAGTTTCTGCAAGTGTTCATCATTTGTAAACACTATTTATAGCCTGATTGTTTAAATCACCATCCCAGTGCAAAATTCCATCTGCTGGTATCTCCTTATTGCCCGTAAATCAAACTAGGAAAGAGACACTACACAGACCGACATTCAAGAAATGGGACATGGTTGTTTAACTTAAAGTTATATAAAAACAGAAGAGCCATTCCTGTGGCAGTCAGTGGAGACCTTCCTTTAGGTACTTTACACAGTTTGCCAGATAACTTAATCTTTTTTTTTCCTTTTATTTTTCTTTTTCTCTGTAGTTACAGACATTAGCCTTACTTACCAAGGAGACAGATACTATGGAAAGGCTGGAAAACAATTTACTGTTGTTCACATATATAGTTTACTAGATGTATTCCTTAACTGCAACTTACCAGTCATCTTTTATAGCTCTGTGATATACAAGGAAAATATGGTACATATGACCTCCTTTTCATAGTCAATAAAGACAGTGATAAGGAAAAGCATAATGTGAGTTTTATTAGGACATTTTTCTATTAAAAATAATTATAATGAGAATAAAAATCAATGCTGTGGACTGAAGATATCAACATTACTGGAGTTCAGCAATTACTAATAACTCATATGTAAAGAAAAACTTCAGTGGTATTTCCTAGTACTATTTTTTCTTCTTTACAAGTTTTTGCCAAGGTGACAAAAGAAAAATATTCCAGGCAAAAGATTTTAGGCACACATTAGTTCAACACAGCATCAGAAAGTAATGTAATATATTTACTACTGCTGCTATTTGGCCCAGAGTAGAACTACATAATTATTTCACAAAAGAAAAATCCCAAAATATTACTTTCCTAAATATCCTAAATATACATGATTCATATTGGAATTACGTGCATGTTGACCTAGCTCTTATTTTATAGATTTATTCTTGCTGTTTGCAGAGAAATCTATAGGTAACCATAGTCATTCCCAGTTATGGGTGTAAAGGATCACCGCTTTAGCTCAGAAAGCGCTTCCAGTTTGGGAAAGGGATGGCAGCACACTGCACAGCCTCCCGTGGCAGTGGGGGCCACAGGGTTCCCTCTGAGGACAGCCTTGCAGGAGGACAGGGGAGGGAGAGCAGAAAAGGAGGGCAAATTCACACTGTTTAACCCCAGGCACATAGGGAAGATAATAGACACTTCCACAGGGAAGGAGAAATCCTTAGATTTAGACCTTCAGAGAGAATAATAAAACCTGGAAGCATTATCACTGCATCTGCAGCGCAGACTTGCACGTTTTTAGGAATTTTTTTTTTTTTTTTTTTGGCATAAGGTGAGCAAAGTCATTTGAGATCTGTACAATCTGTACAGACATGCCCAGATTTCTGAAATTCCCACCTATCATTAATGCGATATATCTTACTGTGGCGTTATCCATGCAGCAGAGGCCAGGGAATGCCTTATTCTGAGCAGTTTCTGAGAGAAGAACCAAGACAGAAATGAATTCAGGGGACTCCGAATTTAGACAGATGCCTTAGAGTCTTCCTTATACTAAAGAAAATAACCACAAACAATTATGACATAGTCTTTGCCTGCTTTCTTCCTGGCTCCGTCTGCTGTAGATCTGCAGGGAGTTTCCTCTGTGAGACAAGTGTTCTCTTTGGATAGTACCTGTCCATATTTCGTCATCTGAAGTGCACAAAGTAAACAGGACGAGTTCCTTGTCTTCTTCATGGGAAATAGCCCATTAAGCAATGATGAAGAAGGATTATCAAGCATCTTCAACGCGAATACACTGCCTATCAGATCCAGAATATAATTTTCTTCTAATAAATAACTAAAGGAAAAGGGCTTTTTGTGGGTGTTGTTTAGTTTTCTTTTGTTGTTGTTTTGTTTAGTTTTTCCCAAAACTCTGGGCTGCAAGGTAGTTGCAAATTAACCAGAGATCACTGTTGTAAGGAGCTGATCAAAAGCTGTGGTTGTACTAGACAAATGTGCCAAAAAGGCATATTAATAATGTAATGGTAATTCTCTAAAGAACTGATAAAACCTGTCTAGCTTGTATCCTTCCATATTTAAATGCTTTGATTAATTCTGTAAAGTGAACAGCCTTTTATTTTTACAGTCAAAAATGTCTATTCAAAAATATGGTTACATAGGAGGAGACTTCAGACATAGATAGGGATTTCTTTTCAAGCCGATCTTTAATCATAAAGGTCAAAGCTTTAACATTAAAACACTTGAAGGGCATGAAACTGTTACATTCAGTTATTGATTTTGAAGACCCTGACCCTTGCCAAGTATCATAGTCCATAGAGGACATTGACAAAAGTACAGTAATAAAAAGAGCTAAAAAACTTGTTCAGTCTTTTTTGTGCCTAAATCCAATGGGGAAAAAAAAAAAAAAAGAACAAAAAGAAAATTAAAAAAAATAAAATAAAAAAAAAAGAAAAAAAAAACAAACCACACACAAACAAAAAAGCCCACTGTATGGTACTGACAATAGATTCGNAAAAAACCAAACCACACACAAACAAAAAAACCCCACCATGTGGTACTGACAATAGATTCAGATCTCAAGTACTATTGGGAATAGTGGAAATCTGCAATTGTTGCAGCTAAAGGTACTATCCTCTTATCTAAAAAGCTTTCATTTTCCTTTTGGCAGTGATTACTGTGGCTGTCTGATATTATGGAAGCATAGTTTCTGTTAATTAGAGTGAGCTAAAAGTTTTCGGAGCAAACAGTGTTCTGTTGGAAAATATTGACCTAAAGAAATACCATTATATCGCTAGCAGGTTTTGTTGTTGTAGTTAGGCTGCAGGATTGTCTATGCTCCCAAGCTTGCTCCATCAGCGGTGCAGGCCATACCTGTCCTGTGTCCTCTTTCAGGCCAGGAGACATCTTAAAGTCAAGGACAATGTTGTGCCTGCTCCGCCAGAGCCCTTTGACCTCTGAAGGACCCCACTCTGATTGTTAGAAACATAGAAATATTTTGTTTTGAAAAGACCCTTAAGATGATCAAGACCAACCGTTAACCTCACACTGCCAAGTCCACCTTGAAACCGTGTCCCGAAGTGCCACCTCTACAAGGCTTTTAAACACCTCCAGGGATGGTGACTCATCTACTTTCCTGGGCAGCCTGTTCCCATGCCTGGCAACCATTTCCATTAGGAAATTTTTCCTAATATCCAATCTAAATCTCCCCTGGTGCAACTTGAGGCC